>JAECUM010031967.1:0-33179 GCA_016617855.1 Megalonaias nervosa
ATATATATATATATATATATATATATATAGATAGATAGATAGATAGATAGATAGATAGATAGATAGGGTTAATCTTAAAATTGTTCTTATATATATATGGTTAATCTTAAAATTGTTCTTAATATTTCTGCACCTTCAAAAATTAATAATATATAGAAACTATCATTAAACACTTCTGGATCATATCCGAAAGCTGCAAATGTTTTACAAACTAAGCCTCATGGAAATATTCTAAATTTTCTGCCCTTAGTGTTAACAATTGGAAATAAGGTGGTTTGGTTCGGGAGTATATCGGATACAAATATGAACTATTGTCATATTATATGCTTATTTGTGGATGCACTGAGTTTGTGAAGGGTATTAAGTTTTCAAATAATAGTTGATAAATTCCAACTATTAACTGACCATCTAAAATTCGATAAATTAAGAACCTGCTAATCCAATGATATATAAAGTTTATAAATCCACTTCGAAAAATAACTATTAATTAAATATTTAGCAATCTCCAGAATTCATTGTCTCTCATTACCATTGCTAAATCAATCTGCACCGTTTCTTAGAAAACTAGATGCACTATGTCACATGCTTTCATGGCATGGTTTAAAGGATAAAATTATACTAAATCTTAATTAATTATTAATTAATGAGGAATTATCATGATGGGGATTAATTATGATTACTGTATTAATTTTGTGATTACCCTGGAGCTTACATAGCTTGAAAAATGTTGCCTGGGAACTCTAAATGGAAAGGTCAGTTCCAATAATCTGTATCAAATATTGTTCATTTCTGTCTATTTGGGATATGTTTTATTGTGCAAATGAGAGTGTCTCAGTCCTGTTTGGATAAATGTTTTTGAAGCAGTTTTAGAACAAACTAAATCATTCAAAAAATGGTCAGATCCGAGAAGTGTTTTGAAACACGCGCAGTTATTAGAACTATGGTAAAAGGAGCCCTTAGAGAATGATATTGATCAGGAAATTATTCCATTAGATGACACATTTTGTCACATTAAATGACACATTTCGTGGTTAGTCTTTTGATGATGTCACTTTTGAGTGAGTTCATTCCCTGTTTTTTGCTTTTAGAAAATCAAGTCAAGAATCGATTTAATCATTTTGAACCGGTGCTTGGACACTGTTCATGGACCATTGAAGTTATTATAAAAAGAAACTTCTTTCAAACAAAGATTAAAAGAATAATCTTCTTTACTATGTTGATGACTTAAAATATAAGTTGGCAAAGGCTTGTGAAGTAGCAAGAACTAATCATTACTTTACTGAGTCAAAGATGAAATTAAAGTATGACAGAAATATACAGAAAAGGAGTGTTCTGCCTGGTGATAACGTACTGACTATCTTCTCCATACCTCACAATCCTCTAATTGTATGGTCCTTATTAAATTCCAATAAAGTAAATTACTTTGACTAAATTTGAAATGCAAAATATGTCACAAAGTTTTACATTTGAAATGGATTCTGGCATTTTTCTTTAAATGGATAGAGTGAAAGAAGTTTCGGATTTTGCAAGCCCCAGACAGACTTTATCAATATGAAGTCATGCCGTTTGGTATGAAAAGTTACTCCATCAACATTCAAGCGTTTAATGAACATGATAGCATCTGATCTAGATAAATTGTGATCGTACATCGATAAGGTCATCATCTACAACAACACCTGGAAAGAACATATCGAAACCATTCGAAACTTCTTTGATTGATTCAATGGTGCAAATATGATTAGTTTATGTACAAGTGAGTCTTGCCGTATTTGTGTCACGTCTTTTGGGACAAATTCAAGTTAAACCAGAAAAGGTCAAAATTGTCTCTGAAATCGCAGTGACTATCAACACAAGCAACTGCTGTAATTTTTATATGTAACTAGATATTATCGGAAATTTTGTTCACATCCCTTTAATTGCCTAACCTCTCACAATTTGGCTGAGTAAGACATTCACGTTTCAACGATCTGAAAAGTGTCAGGAATCTTTTGACAAATTAATGGTCATAGTTAAACGTGTATCAGTTCTTTCAGCTCCAAATTTCAGTCACCTATTTAAGATATCTGTTTATGCAACTGATATAGGGGTTGGTGGAATATTGACTTAGAAGGATAAAAGTGGTGTGGATCATCTAGTGTGCTATTTGTGTCATCTAAACAGGCACCAGAGAAGTTATTCACAATCAAAGAGAAACGTTTATCTTTGATATCGGTTATGCAAAATTTTGATGTACATATTAGTTTACCTCCTTTTCAAATGATTATATGCAGTGGTCGCAACCCCTTGCTTTCATTACCAAAACGAAAACCAAATTCAGAGATTGTTGGCTTGGAGTTTGAAGCTGCAGGAATACAATACTGACAATAGCTACATCAGTAGAAGCATTAATCTGACTGCAGATAAACTTTCAAGAGATTCGAAGAAATATTGTGAGTATTTTGGGTAATTAAGGCTATATTTGTTTCATGAGACATCTTCCTATGTATATTTGAATATGTTAAATACAGTTTTATTGTACCAGTGGTTTTTTCTCTTTATGAAGGGATGTGTTATGCTTGACGCTTTTCTGTAATGCCTTCCTGATTTTTTGGTATGAGTGTAAGTAGCAAGCAACATTTTTACTTCAATTTATGTTCAAGATTTAACGTTTATGAGTTAATGATTTTTTTCCATTAGAAATGATCCATTGTCTAATACATTCTGTTGCGTCATGTGTCAGCTGAAAAGGGAATTTGGTAACCAAGTACTCTGTCCGGTATCATATCAATATTTGACAATCTATGATCAAAGTTTGCATGTGTATTCAGATCAAATTTGAGAGGAATTATTTATTGAAATTATTCTTTGGTATTACAATGTGCCCATTGACGTTTTGGACTAAGCCACTACTCTAGGATTATTGAGGACATTCTGGATTATATCATTGTTATACATCAAGATATTCAATACCATTGTCATTAATTCTGAGCATTCTATACATTTAGACTCCTAACATAATATTTAAGATTATTTTGGATTTAATTCAAAATAATGTCTCTTCATAACTTTCACTTTGTATTATCGGGACATAATTATTGGTTGATTTTTTTTCAGCGTGATGGTTTTGTTCCTTTTCTCTTAAATAGATCATAGCGTTGTAACACTATGCGCAAAAAAGAATATGAAGTGAACTGGTAAATTCAGTAACCACGCACGTGGTCATATTACAAGTGTGAAATATAAATAAAATTGCGGCTGGCATCTATTTTTATTATACTATATTGAAACAATACGGAAAGATAAATAGATTAAAATATTTACAACATTAATACACCTCATTACGTACATGAAAGATAATTGACACGTTATCTCAGTACACTAACATGCATGTGGTCCGTTGTTACAAACGCAAGCAAAGTGTTGATTCTATATGTTAAACGGCGCCTTTTTTCTGTCTAAATATGCACCTGTCTCCTTTTATTTAGGGTTATATGCCTACATAACTTCTGCACCGCTAAATCAGATCAAATAAAGAGGCTGATTTGCTTAGAACGAGGTCAATATAGAATGTCTTTCTCTCCATTACGTGTTTAAGTGTAGCACGCTTTATTTGGAATAAACATCGAGCTGTTGGAAAGTAGGGAGATCCAGAATGGTAGCGTTTCAATCTTAATCTTTAATTCTGACACGTTTTTGTCAGTCTTGTTGCAGGCTTTTTACCAAAACGTATTGATGATTACAGGTTCATAAATATATGTTCCAGAAAGATCAGCTTTCGCAAGTCTGACGATCGATGTCAAGCTTGCCATTTTTGTGTCATTGTACAAAAAAAATTAAATATAAGATTTGTATTGAAAGGGAATCCCTAGTTGCAAACAATGTTGTAGTGCTAGTTGCAAACAATGCAACCTACAAGTGGGTTAATTAACTGATTAATTTGTTGATGTTTGTGCGATTATTATTGACCGCATGATTCTGAGAATCCGCTTCAAGTCTATATACTTGAATCCACGCATAACCTATCACAAAATTATGACTCGGAGTTATGATTTAATTTTATACCTGTTTTAAATGCATCCATACAAACAGCTCGTATGCAACATATTCTTTTCATTCAGGTTTCAATTAAGAACTCTGAATAAATGGGAAATGTGTATAATCAGACTTCTTTAGACATATTTGATTATGTCGGTGCGCATGATAGCAACACTAAGGACACAATTACCAATTTGCCGTGATTCTTTATATACTGTTTATCGGGTACTGCCTATATGAATGAATCACTCTCGAAAACCATGGCATGACAACTTGGCTATTTTATAACCAGCTAGACTACAGGAACGTGAAAGTGTAAGAACGTTTTTTAATGTAATATTATTTTCGTCTTCATTTAGGGCAGGTTCTTTGCATTTGATAATGCAATTACAACAAAACAAAGAATCGAAGATCGTCTTTCAAAACTAATCAATATAATTATAACCAATACAACAAAGACCTTTAGAATATCTAAATGGGCCCCATCTTTCTACCAGTTTCTGCATCTGTTAGTTGTAATATAGTTTACTAATATGTCTATGGAATTTGGTAAGCATACATATGAAACAAAGGTTTATCAGTACCATGAAGCTTTGGGAATAGTCTTGAGACTACCATGGAAACAAGTCGCTGTCAATTGTCAACTTGTTCTTTTTATGGATCATGCCTCACAATCTGCTCAACGTGGTACCAATGAGCTTGTCAAACACACGTGTACTGAAGTTGTAATCGGATATACCTTTAGTTTGTCACAATCAAGATATTCTTAAAAGTAATCAGTCCTGGCAGGTATTGATGCAAGTCCATGTTTTCTAGTGACTTTTGAAAATTCTTTTTAGTAGCTTGTCAGATTAAGAAATACATTTCGTGTTAGAGTGTAATGGTCAAAAATGTAAGAATCACAGGGCCATTTCTATATTTTGAAAACTCTAATTAGATGGCTGAATCGAAAAGTCCACAGTACATGGCCATATATTGGTGTCTTTCGAATCTACTTATTGGCAAGTAGATCTAGAATTTAATCACTCTGGAAATGTATTTTATTGTCGAGATTGTTTTAATAATATCATAGTTACATTATAAACGCATGAAAAACTCACACATTGGAACTGTTTTTTCCCCACGAATAATTGTATTGAAGTCCACAATCCCTTCTTACTTTTTATCAAAAGGCACTTAGTCAATTAATGCATGACAGATCATACAAAGCACCTTAAACATTTTAGAAATTCATGAATTAAAGCAATAGTTGTTCTACTACTCAGATTCAGCAAAAGGCACAATTGATGTCTATACCATATAAGGGACCAATCATTTTTGGATTTCCGCACAAAGTATACAGTCCTGGCCTAATGAAGCATGCTGTGATGTCAGGTACCATGACAGTCACAGGTGAAACAGTTTTGAACGTGCAACATAGACTAATGATAGATTCGAGATTTAATAGTGCCAAGGGTACGACAAACCATATTAATGCTGGTGTGTGATGTGGATCTTTGTTATATACTTCACTATAAATTGTGCTGATGACAATTCCAAGCTTATACTCACCAATGTCTATATCAAGTACAAATCACATTATTTAAAAGACGTTTCGATACAAACATAAACATACTTTCTTATTTGAAACCATTTATTCATTATTAAAAAAAAAAGTTAATTCATAAGGTAGAAGACGCTTTTACAAAAGGTTAATATATTAGTCGATAATGTATTTACTAGTTTTATCTGAAAAGAAAAATGTAAATTATGGTTCTTTTAAAAAAACAATGTCTCCACAAAATATTGGGATGGTGGGAAAAAATAATGGTAAAACCTACATGGGACTATAAAAGGGTGTCGAAACGAATTGCTACAACACTACATGGGAGAAAGTTGAAATGGAAATATCAAGTTTCAAACAACAGGTGGCTTAGAAAGAAAAAAATATATAAAAGTAATCAGAAAATTAATGAAACCTATTCCATTACAAATTTTTAATCAGTGGTAGTTAACAGTCAAACGGGAACGAATAAATTTAGCATTTACAAGATACATAAAGGGAACAAACTGAGGTATGAAAATTAATGGCAGGTTAGGTTATCCACACTCAACAGAATTGGATACCCATAAAATATTTGCACAGATATGAACATTGTATGATTCTATAACAAAGTGTACCAAAGTATAGGATTTTTACACAAATATGAATAAAGTCTGTTCATCCACAAGTTGATCGTATATATTACTAATTTTCATTCATATAGGTATACTGAATTATTGATATCACTCATATAATGACATTGAATAGTATTCATTCAAAAATGGAAAACATGTATTTCGTGAGTCAAGTGTACCAGCACGACAGCTCTCGTTGAATGGCTAAGGAGCCGCAACGCATGCTCTGTCCCCACCCTCAAGTCTGCCGAAGGATCCCGCAAGAGCCTCCCTAATCCCTGCAGACCGGTTGTACCCTAGAGATTGCAGGATGGATAGAAGGTGAATTAACATAGAATGCACAAACACATACATATGCATATATACATACACAGTCTATACAGGTAAATCACTTCATGTATACCCATGTATATAAGTGGCCATATCATTTTTTTGTTTCTTGAAATATTCGGTTATTTTACATTCTGTTGACCTCAAATTAACTCACTTGGGAAAGGAACACAGAGCATATTGATGAAGGATAGGAATTGGCAAATTGAAAAAAGAGCAGTGTTTCAATATAAATCTTTATATATGTTTCTTTACAGTCAACTTATCTTTAGGGACGTACTCATGACAACCTTTTCAGGTGTACGGTATCTGGGCGTTCATTAAATATAGTCAGTATTAACAGCATAAATTGTAACAGAAAATGGGTTATGAATAAACAGGATGAACCGTGAAGAAATTAATAATAACTGTTCTTGGTTATCAAAAAAGCGAGAGACCTATTTTAAAGAAACTGATGTATGTAACATTAAATTAACTGCTGTGGATTATCCAAAAGCGGACTACCCCTGTTAAAAAGAGACGTATAACAGAATTTAGATGAGTCAGATGTACTTTTGCTGTGGGAAAGGCAAATGGGAAATAAAAGTCTCAAGGACAAGGTTTTCATTAGCAAACTGTCTTTTTCTAAGATGACTAGTCATAACAAGGGGACTTTAAGGAACTAGCTTAAATAATTAAAAATATTTATATATAATTTTCCTACCTGAGGCAGCGTTGAGAACTAAACGGCTTGATCTGCTAACTTCCTTTTCAAATTTTTCAGGCCTGCAGCTTTTATTATTTTTCTCGAGGCTTTTATGTACAATAATTAAATTTATGACTAATGGCCATCGCAATTCACTAATTTATTTAAACCCTCAATACCTGGACTTAAAGAATTTCTACTTCCGTCGAGCAGGTATATGGTTCGATAATGGAAAGTGTAAACCCGTCATCTTAATAAGACAGGTAGGATGTTTTATCATTTTTGACATATTTATTTAAGGCTTCCATTAAATGTGTGATTATGACATTGATTATTGTTCGGTAAAATATTTTCTTTTTAAAAAAAATTGGTAATTGTTCTTGTGGCACATTGATTTAGTACCAATCATATGTACTTTTGTTACAGGCATACTTTAAAAATGTCTTCTATAACTTCGTTGATATACAAAATAATGTCATCAGTTCATAATGTTTGGATTTCTATTATCGATTGCATGCCGCATACAACAGCTACGAAAATGGTTTACTCCTCCAGAGAAGGCTTCCATCATATAAATGTTAAAAGCATATAAATAATAGACGAAACGTGCAACTTTTTTCCTTATGTTGTGGAATGATGTTTGTCCACTTCCAGTCTTAAAACTCTTAGGTTCAGAGGTTATTAATACTGAAATCTACAAAGGCTTTGAAAGATTCTCAAGACATTGGTAACACAGTAACGCAACATCATAATGGATTCTTGACAGACGTGTGATAGTTGAAATAAATATCTTTCCCTTCCACTATATCTTCGGGTCGACATTTTATCCAGCGCCAGTGTTATATTTTACCACGGTCAGTGATAAATGTGAAAAACAATGACCACCTCTGTTTTGAATGGGGTGAGAGGTTTAGTGTTCGGCAGGTGATTATTCAGATCAGTCCTGAAGTTACCAATAGCACCTGGTTGAACCCAATTTTGGTAAGTATTATATTTTCTGTTCATATATAGAGGTATCTGTTCAACAGAACGGTGATAAAAGTAACCTTTTCCAGAGTTCTTTTTGCAAAACAAAATATCAAATTCCGGTCAACTCTGCCCTTGATATACGCACATAAAGTGCTCATTGATCACACACAAAATAGGGCAGAAAGAGCTATCCCTGGATTAACACCACAGAATAAATGAAATACAATTGCATGGAAAATACATATTATCATACAGCTTTGATACGTCTCGCAAGACGATGGGCACCGTATCGTGGGGACACGCGTTCAATTCTAAGTGGACCAAAGTAGGGTCGGGTAATAATTATCTTACCCGTCTTATTACATTTGTCTCCATATACGGCATATAACTCCTTGCTTCCTATCTCTAATTCTCTTCATCTAGGCTTTCAGCTGAAAGTAGCTATCGACCATGGGATCAACGTCCAGTGTTTTCACTAGTTCGAATTCTTCCTCGATGGACAATGCTACGACGCTCAGTAATTCAAGCTTGAAGAACTCCGTCATATTTTAGAGAGGAGAAGACAATCCTGTCGGAACTTTTGGTCAGCTGGGAACAATAATTCCTTTTCTCTTATTGGCTTTATTTATATGGTGGATCAATCCTTTTTGAAAGTAAGATATTGTTTCTACAGTATATTTATACAGTATATAAACCAAATTATATATTGAATTGATGCCGGAATGAATGTGAAAACTTATGTGTCCATCGTAATATTCAGAACAATTACCAAAAAGCTATACTTAAAAGACATGAACATATATAAAAATTAACATTTATTCGTCAATGGTAATTCAAACGTGTGACTTTTAAACATTGTCCAACTTACCTGTGATGAATAGCAGAAAGATGAGATACACGAGATTTATTTAAAGCACCATTGTTACAACATACTGCATTATTGGCAATTTGAGATTTTAAAGGAAAAATGAAAGGGAAAGGCCAGTAATAAAATAATTACATACCTTTCACTGTTCACATAGAGATCTGTGCAAATATTTTTATGTGTTGCAGTTGTTTTTCATATTTTAGAAAAAAAAAAGACAAGGAAAAACTAAATTCTGTTTTTATACCTGGTGGGTGATGCGATTATTAAACAGATGTAACATACTACAATTCATCGTGATCAGGCAATAGTTGAAAGATTTAATCGAACACTCGCTGAGCGGTTATTTGGATACCAGTATGCAAAGGAAATAATTCAGAGCGACATGAAATCTCTTGAATGGGTTGCAAGATTACCGAGTGTGATAGCTGCGTTAAATAATGAGATTACTCGTTCAATTTCTAGGAAACCGATTGATGCCATTATGGAAAAATATATAATACCTCGGAACAAAATCATACAGTCTCAACCAATAGTAGGCAATGTGACTATAAGATATCTATATGAACCTGGTGAACTCGAAGGGGGTAAACAAAGAGCAACTGATCCTATCTGGAGTGTGACTACACATAAAATTTCTAGCGTGGTTAGATCCACGGGTAGACCCGCAATCTACAGACTGGATTCAACTGCTCCTCAGCGTGGATTTGTACGTGAACACTTGCAAGTAATTCCTGAAGACACACAATTACCACCGCGTTCGCGTTTGTAAATTGGAACCCCGACGTCGATTGCATTCAAGACATGTCAATATGACATTATCACATGTATGACCAAGATCACTATTAATTCTATCCACGGTAAATTGTTTTGGATTATTACTCGAATACTTTCACAGCATGTGACAATTACAAATTACACAACGATTATTCTGTTGCTGTTTTAGCGTCATAATAAATTCAACATCGATATCAAAATCACGATTATTTTTTTTATCGCATCGTTTATAACTGGATAATTTTTTTCTTATTATTTCAACACTAACAGTTTGATTATTATTTTCTGTGGAGTCTATGACAACTCTGTGCAGTTGAGATATTCTCCTGACTCTAGATACTGAGAGATAAACTAAATATGACCACTCGATTCAGTCATCGACAATCCAGATATTTGTATCAGTAATAGTTAGTCCTTGTGACGAGTGAATCGTTATATCATATCCCAATTTCCATGGTGAGTTATTCATACTCAACGCGCTTTCAACAACATCAACATCAACTAAAACAATATCATTTAACACAAGATTCTGTTTTTCATTTGATCCTGGAATTTCAATATCGACATTCTGTAGTCGAGTATCTGCTGGGCGATAACACAATGGCACAAGTAGATTTGAGAATTTTTCTTTGTGTAACATAAATAATTTCTATTGTAATTCATCACGAATTATTTTTCAACTCGCAACTATTAAATCATTTGGTGTCCACAGATTCCAGAAAACATCGATGAGAGTTTCCGGAATTATTTCACGCGCTATTTCACATTGTATTCTATTTGGTTGTAGTCTGATTAATCTTTTAAATTCTTTCAGAGGTTCATCAATAGCTCTATAATCATCATTTATTTCTTCATAACAATCCACAAATGATTTTAACCACTCATGTGGAGACTGACCGACGAAAGGTGGTGGTTGACCATGATCGCCGCACATAATCACCACAGTATTTTTCGTTAATAACCAATTAAGAAATATTCTTAGTGTTTCTAATGACACCGTACAAATCTCATCCCAGATGATAATTCTAGGAATATATTTCTCACCCATTCGCTCAGGTGTCCACGTATCTCCACACCATCTGAAGAAACTATATGTACATGATTTTACTCCTCGTTGTTTTATTTCTCTCGCTAGTCTATGTGTAGGTGTCAATACTATCATATCTGAACTCTGATGAAATAACTCAATGGCACGTGTTGTTTTACCAGAACCTCCAGGTCCATTGAGATAAATGGTTTTATGTCTGGCCACGGGATCAAATATAGATGGTGCTGTAGATACTGGTATTTGATTGTCAGTACCGTAGTATATTTCTTTGATATCAACGTCTGCTGATTCAGAATAATCGAGTATGCTTTCGTGTTTTATTCTCTATGATCCCCATTCATTACTACCGGGTAACGGTTTTACCAAATCCATGTACGCGCTATTTATATAAAATGAATCCGTAGCAACTCTGACAGCGTAACGAGGAAATTTATTTATCATCGATAATAAATTTACCGAAACATAAGCGAGCATATATGATCTTAAATGGGTAAATTGCGGTGACTCACCATCGATATAACTCACGATTGTACCTAATTTAATTCCGTCTGATGAATAAGCATTGCTTCTGCTTATGAATGTTCCTTTGCTCGTTGTATCACTAATTATAAAATCTAACTCAGCATCATCCATGATTAATCTTGCACAATGTCGTTTATGATCATATCAACCACCTTGAGTAAATTTACCAATTATTTTTCTACCGAGGTCTTTTGCAACTTTATTTTCATAATCAATTTTATCCCAATCCTCATCCCCTGACTCTGTCAGGGAATATTTCTTTTGCTGTGGTAACCAAACTTGTTTCTGCTGATGATATGATATAATAGCTTCACTTCCGTTCAACGACACTAAGATTTCAGCATCGGGCATGTATCGTAATAAAACTATTGGAACCCAATATTTTTCTGCAAAATGTCTCCCAAACCACGCATAAACGATCGGATGAAGATTATTACGAAACTTAAATGATTTTACACAAGCGAATCCAGTTAAATCAAAATCAGGTAATGGCCCATTTATCGCAACTCTTGTCATTTCATATGTCGGATGTCCGAATCTTTTGAAATATTCAGAACAGTCTCCGTATCCAAGAAATCTCCCAGGATAACACGCAACCATATTAACCGATATAACTTTATGATGATGGTATTCCATAATCCGTCATGTCCATATTCGACACAACTATGCTGAATATCTTCAAGGAATTCTGATCGTGTTGGCTTCCACGAATTTTGCTCTTGAGCGAAGTGAGCAGCAACTGATGGAGCCGTAAAACAATTATTCAATAATCGTTCAACTTCAACATCATCAGAATTATATTTCAATGCAAGATTCTTCATTTCTTCATGGAGAGATTCTTTACGGTAAATCTCTCCATTAGGTTTTACAAATTGATAATAATTCACGGATTCTGAACTCTGAAATAACCAAATAGATACAGGATCATTCTTACTGATATTTCTGATAGCATCGAATATATAATCGGCATAAAATTTAACTATTCTATCTCGTGGAAATATTATTACAGCATTAGTCCATGCATGTGCATTATGATCAATGATTGTTATTGGAGCTCCTCTTGATGTGTATTTTGACGCATATAAAATCGCTCCGGTTAGTGTTCTTACTGTTATTGGAAATTTTATTATTTTTTTTCTAGTTCAGCTACGTCATTGATAGATGCTCCGGTATTCTTGACTGTTTCTGCCCATGTATTTATTTTTTTACGTCGTATATCTGTTAAGCCATTTCCATGTATTGCTTTTTTGAAATGTTCCATAATTCGCTCAGCTACACAATTTAACCGTGATGTAGTCACGGAAAACTTCATCGGTTTAAGATTTTCAACGCTGGGTTTATCATTTAATGGATATATCGCATAAACAACTGCCGTTACAGGATATGCTCGTTCATAATACAGTTTATCAATACCAGTTAATATACCTGGCTTGGATTTTTTATCCAATATAACAGTTGGTCCTGATTGTGTTACTCTGACAGGTTCACATTTATCACGGATAATCCAAATATCATCATCCGTCTGCACAATAAATTTGATCAGAATAATATATCGCTGATTATCAAGGTAATTGATAATACTTCTTCCTCGTTCGTCATTTATTCCTGTGTCGACGGTATCTCTGATTCTAAATGTCGACCAAGTATGAGTAGCACCATCGTTGTAAAATTCCTTCTTAGCTTCACGAATACGATCGGTTATATCATCATTCATCAAAGCTAGGTCTTGCATTGAGTATTTAGATTTGGATTTTGGCAATTTATCAAGATCAAATCTTGCTCTAGAAAGTTCGATTACGGAGAATCTTTTAAATTCCTCCATTATAATAATTAAAACAGGATGTATTTAATTAGATTTTTGGTCATAATATAATGATACAAACAAATAACAAATGCAACTGGTTAATGATCGGGTTTTCATTTCGCTGCAATAAAGCATGTGTAAAAGAATTGCAGAGTTTTTGTAGAGGAGGCTCAGGACCAAAACCTTGCTTTCGATGCGGTGTTGGAGTCAGAGGAAAAGCTCAATTATGCGTGCAATGTGGCGGTAAAAAATAGAGAGAGATGAAGCGGTATTACAACGAGAAATATGGACCATCGGCATCTCCGTTTAAAACCATAAATGATTATTGGGTTAGATTTCAGAATAATCATTTAGAAGAATGACATTATAAGTAAATGGAGCAGAATGAGTTTGTGAGACATCCCATCATTAATAATTACGACGCATTTCGTAATGGTATAATTAGAAACTGTAAATCAAAGAGACCAATAAATGGATCTGTTATTAATACTGGTTATGTTATATTTAATGCTGGAAAAAATAAACATATCTCTATCATCGATTCATCTACGAGTGTTTTTACGGGATAATCAAAGAATCACATCAATTCAAACCCGAAAGATAATTCTTTAGGAAATTTACGTGTTGTTACACAGAGTCAGAATTGTAAATTAGGAAGAACCGGTTATAATAATAAATATCCAAGATCAGTTATATCCACAAACACAGAAACAGGTGAAGAAATAATCTTCCCATCGATGACTTCGGCTGGTAAGTATTTTGACATTAACCGTGCTTCAATATTTCATATAGTAAATAATAGATATATCTCAGCGTTTTCAAAGAAATTCAAACAGAAAATTAAATTTAGATATGCTGCTAACAATTACAAATACATAATTAATAATAATGGATACGAATTTTATTATTTATCATGTTGATAAAATCTGTATTGCTGATAAATTACTTCCGTGGACTAAAGTCAAAATTACTGAAAGAGATGATATTACTTATATAGAATTCATTGATAAAATTTACGCAGGAAAATCGTTTTCACATCGATCATGTTCCATCATGCCTGTTTCACGTGATGAACGTGCGCGCCGATGATTACAAGAAAAATTCACAGCGAGAATACACAAGAAAGAATAATCCATGGATTATAAATTAATTATTTCTTTTTATTCTTGTCTTCTGAAATGGTCAGAAATAGATTTATTCAGAAAAATCATGAAATCACTGGGATTTTTTAATTTAGTCGTGCAACTACCCCATCCAAATTAATAAATTTTGCGTGATTTCTTCAACTTCAGTCGTGCAAATACCCCATCAAAACCAATAAATTTACTCAGATTTGCTGTATTTTCTCAATTTTACGGAATATTTCATAAAATTATTTTATTTATAATATATTTCTAAAATTATTTTATTTTTTTAAAAAACTGAAAATCAGTGAAATTTGTTGAGATTTCTTCATTTAGTCGTGCAAATACCCCATCAAAATCAATGAATTGCGTCAGAATTCCTCAATTTCGGTCGTGTAATTACCCCATCAAATTATTAAATTTTGCTAGATTTCTTCAACTTCAGTCGTGTAATTACCCTATCAAATTATTAAATTAATTCAGAAAATGATTTCAGAAAAATAAATTTATTTAAACAAATGACTTTTTATATAATGAATCACGAAAATATCAACACTGTTATTGATGCAATTGAGCAACTACAACATGATGGTACAAAAGTTTCTGATGAACTTGATCCTCAAAAAATCATGTGTAATTTTGAATCATTACAACAACGAAAAACTGAAAAGAGTTATACACTACCATAAGATTAAAGATTTATGAAATTAATTTATCGATCGATGATAGAATCTTTAGTAAAGGTTGATGATACGCAAGTTAAAGAATTTATTTCACTCGCAAATGCTATTGAACAAATAAGACTAGATTTATCTCGCGAATATGAAACGAGAAAACTAGTGAATAGTCGTGTAATGCAACTGCGAAAGATTATGTCAATGACAAAATCTGAAAAGGTTGTTGCCAGTGAAAGCAACAGTGACAGTGAAGATAATACTGGATTAGTGACTATGGTAATGGCTAAGCAGAATCCCTGGGAGAATTTTAAAAAAGTATTCATTTTAACCGTAACAATGTTACTGTGATATATTTTCTGTTTCTTTTTTTTTTGCTTCTACGAACGCCGTGACACATAGCGATGCTACGATGATTTCACATACAGATTTATATTTAGTATTTCCGATCTAAGATCTAGTAAATGTCCGTGTTGATCAGTTAATTTAAAATTTATCCGAGATAACCACGGATTATAAACTCGAAGATAAACGGGATTAATCGGTTGTGATACAATCAAATACCCTGGTGGACCTTGAGCTGTGAATGAATACAAAACGTATCCCTGCTGAGCTTGGTTGGATTTTTCAGTGTCAATTTGATAACTGCCATCAATGACATCACATACTAGATTGACAGCGATCGTTGATGTTATATTGACGATGCCCGGTGAAATGTGACGGCCTTCGTTGTATGGATCGTTATTGTATTTTAAGATGCTTTGTTGTGGAATTATTTTTTCCATGCTGCAAGTATATCTGGAAAGTAAACATCTATAATTCTTTCGTTTGGATAATTTAGCTCGCCAGAAGGATCATTAATTAAATTTGGATCTGCGCTGAATAAATCTGATTTGACATAATTTATGTGTTTAGTATGTTCGATGAGCTGTTGTTTTACATCATCGTCGCAAACTTGTGTTAGATATTTAAACAAACCAGGTAAAACTTCGTATGTTTTGTAATATTCGGACTTAATTGCTTTAACGTCCTGTAACTGATATTTTGGAATTCTCATGTATTTTGTTTCGGTTGCCAAAAACTCATCTCGTCGTGGCTCTGGTGGACCAGAATAAACCGGTGGAACCTCAGGCCATCCTAGCACAGTTCTAATCGAACTTTGTTATATATCCACAGCGTAATCCGGAGATAATATTTCAATGGCCGATGACAGCGTTGGTTCGTGGACGGTAATGGCTATCTTTGATTCTTTTCCTGTAATGGATTTAATTCTGCGTTGGAATTCTTCATTGATTTGTTCTATCTGATAACTACCCGTTGGAATAATGACTACTTGCCAATCAGGAGTTCCATCGGGTTTGTTTTTATTTGCAAATACTAATGAATTATTCGGTTGCAGTCCACCGAATGTTTTTGACCTAATATTTGGCCAACTATAATACAGTCGTAATTGCGCTAATGCTATTTCGCTTGCTGGAATTGCAGTTGGAAAATTAATACTGAATTCAGGATTAGTTGAACTCGCTGATATAATTGTGGTTCTTACCGGAGCAGTATTAGTGACGATTTGCTGTAATAATTCCTGCGATCGCTGATCGAACGTTGTCGTTATTATACTATCATTATTCTAAATCCCTGATTTACTCAACAGTGACTTTGTCACCGTCGTCAAATACTTCATTGTAGATTTTTACTATCGCGCTGAATTCTTCATCGGATATTCTGCCATCGCTGAACGACGACGAGATCAGCGATGATAGTTTGGAATATGCTGTTGTTGCTGTATGTAATTTTACCATATATTCTTTTAATTTTGCATTCGTGCATGTATCTATCTTCTTTGAAATAATACTAAAAATACCCGCTATGGTTGTTGCGGATGAAACTATAATCGTTACAACTATCGGCACTGACGCTGTTATCGTTGATAATATTACACCGGTTCCAGCAACAAGTGCAGAAACTGAATAGACAACTATGTCAAAGACAACCACACGTCGCCGATATTTTTTCACTTTTATTGTGTAATCGTCGATGATATTTTTTAGTATAGTTTGCCACGCACATACTTGATTGTATCTATATCGCTGAACGTCTATCATTATACTATATTAAGTAATTAATTGAGGTGTTTCAGCTACAAATTCCAGACACCACCAGTAAGACGCTGTGGTTATTTTTTTGTCAGGTTCCAGTATAAATGTTTCTTCGGTATCTTTATTTAACACTACAGATACAGTTCCAGAAAA
Source organism: Megalonaias nervosa (assembly GCA_016617855.1). Classification (NCBI taxonomy): domain Eukaryota; kingdom Metazoa; phylum Mollusca; class Bivalvia; order Unionida; family Unionidae; genus Megalonaias; species Megalonaias nervosa. Next base: position 17,219 of record JAECUM010031967.1, read on the forward strand.
ATTATCGGTTGAATAACGCCATGGAAATGTAATAAATATCATAAATTTGGCAGAACTAAATACGGACAGCCTGTACACGCCAGTGACCTCTGCGGTATGTTTGATAGTGTTATTTTGCGATGTCCATGTTGATGATCCTGATGATACTGTGTACACGATATTGTTAATTTGTTTGTGTGGAATTTTAACGAGATTAGTTTTATTGACGATATTAGGAATTCCACTGACAATATCGTTGATTCTCGTATTTATATCGGTGATTCTCGTATTTTTATCGGTGAGATTTATGTTAACGGTTGGTGGACTTCCAAAAAATTCATTAATGGTTCTGTTTACGTTTCTGCGGAAATTCAGAAACAGTTGTACTTGATTAGTAAAATCAGTTTTGAGTGGTCATTCTATCATTGATCGTCGACAACGAATATGTCATCGGAATATTGTTATCATCGACATATTTTTTTTAAAAATTTTTTTTTGTTGCAGCGTCGAAATTATCTGTTGGTTCTCTTATATCAATAATTTTATTGTTATTCATGTTAATGACGCCGTTCATTACATCGTTGGCTTTTAACACTCGTTCACTTATGCTATCTCGGATCGACGACGGAGTAACAACACTAGGAACAAGTTTGCCCTCTTTGTCATGTACAGCAACAAGACCTTCTTGCTATAATCAATTACGAATAATAATATCGTTGATTGAAATATTACTCGTCTTCAATTTTCCTTCACAGTTTTTAAATGCAATAAGTTCGTTTGGGTCAGCGTTGGCAAGATTGAGCAGGTCAGATAATTCATCATTTATCTGCCGTGTTACTCGCTTGAGTAAATCCTCACCTGGTGCTTGTTGAGGTTTAGCTTTAGTTGATCTTCCGTAAATATCTATCATTATATGATTAGCGATTATTTAAAACAGAACTCGTATATTCGTGTACAGCTTTATGAGGTGGTTTCGCTGATCTTGATACAGCATCAAGTACTACTAGTGCTTCACGGGAACATATTGGTGGATCCGTTAATGTTTGCGTTGGTAACGTTGAATACCAGATTGGAATGTTGCCAGTGATAGAATCACCAGTGACATACTTTAAAAATTCTTTTGGTGGTGCCAACCCATACGAATCGAAATAAACAATACCACGTGTATCAATTGCATATCTTTTTCACGAATAACGTCAATAGCTTTCATTCCTAGTTGCTTTGCGATTGGTATTGCTTTTGGGGCTATTCTTCTAAATAAACCCTGAATGACATCACCAAATCCATCTCCGTAAAATGTCTTGTATACAGGTAATCTTGAATTTACCACCCTGACCATAGTTGGTCCACGTTGAGCAACATGTATGATCATCTATTATAATAATTGTATCTAACTGTTTAATCACTGTGATAATCATCGGTGATTTCATTAATGAGGGACCGATATACGCCAACGTCCATAATACCACCTGTAAATAATCGTTGACAAATTGATGAAATTTCGTTGATAATTTCAGGAGAATTACTACCAGCTCGTTTTCCACCGATTAAAATTTCTAATCTATCTACGTTGGCAAGGATATTACCGGGACATGTAACAAGGCCACTTCCTCGAGTATAAATACCACTTCCAGTTGCACCTTTATCAGTATCACTTTTATCGGGACTTAATAAAACATCAAGGAAATCTGGGGAACCTTCTGGGGAATAGAATACTTTATCACCGGATGGTGAAGTAGGTAATGATTCTCGTGGTTGTGGTGATAATAATTGTTGTAGTTGTTGTCGTCGTTGTTGTGTTCGTTGTTCTAATTCCTCTTGTCGTCGTTGTACTCGCTGTTTTGGCAATAGCGATGGTGATTGTTGTTGTTGATGTTGTTGTTTTTGTCGTTGTTGTATTATCTTTCGTCGTTGTTCTAGTGGTAATTGTATAAATGAAATATATTCATCTATTGCATGAGTATATTCCATATATCTTGGATCACTGTTTCGAGCTTGATCAACGTTATGGTATATGCGAAATACCCATTTGCACCAAGTTTCGCGACTTACAGGATCATCGGCGTATTCAGATTTTAAAAACTGTCCTCGATCATCATAACCTCTCACAGCAACCGTAGCTAATTGTTTAATACTTTTGGCTTGTCTGATAGCATTAATAACATCTTCGGTAAATTTATCAGACAGATTAACCCTGGCTCATGCTTGTTCTGGTTCTTGTTGAGTATCACCTTCCGCTTGGTCTGCATCCTCAGGTATTTCCGGGGTTGGCAATGCAGTAGCTATTTTCTTCGGAAGTTCTCGTAGAATTTATTTTCTTTTGTCTTTTTAGTTCGCTCCGCTATTTGTTCAGTTGATTCAGCGGTCTTATTCAACACAGGAAGAATACCTTCAGTAGTCTTCGTGATAGGTTTAAATAATTGCTCTGCGGATTCTGTAAATTCTTCTTGTGTTTGTTGACGCTCTTGTAATTTTTGCTTAACACTATTATAAAGCGGAAGATATTTCTGTATCGCTTCTAGTCGCTCTCGAGCTAATCTTGCTGAATGAGCTTCACCGATCATTATTTATATAGTAATAAACGATCTTTTTAAATCGACAGCAGCAGGGAGGGTGCGACCACATGTATGTGATTTTTTATGGTTCTATTTTTCACAAATAAAGGCTCTATTGTTCGTAGTCCCTTTGTTTCAAACATAATCTTTTTTGGTTCTCGCAGGGACCCTTATTTTTTAAAAATAAGGTCTCTACAAAAAGTGGTCTGTTCATCCTCCCTGCTGCTCATGTAATGGAATAAAATAAAAATAAAAAAATTTTAAACTAACAAATTAAATTACATATGCAAAACAAAAATCATCGAATTATTTGCTTTTGCTGATCGGCAGTAATAATTCAGAGATAGCCTTGACCTTCCTTTCTATAAATTTAACTTGACCGTGTCCGCAATATGTCCCAAAATATAACACAAGCACTTCAAAACTCACATTGACCTAAAGTATTTGTCAAAGATGCATTAATGAGTCGATCAAAAAATGTCCCAACTGTTTCCAAGTGATCTTTCCAGGTGTTATAGATAATGACGTCATCAATGTATGAATCAAAGTTACCTAAAACAGAAGGTCTCATGCACATTCACAATGGAATGTTGAGGAATTTTTTTCTATAACAAATGGTATGTTTCTATAATCGAGTTACAAATGACGAAATTTCTTTTGCTTTTTCCGTGAATAGAATTGACCAGAATCCTTTCAAAGGTCAAACTTGGTGCCAGGGTTCGTTTTCCTATAGCCAATGCACATACGGAACGTATTAATCTGCATTCGGCACAAGAACACATGGACAACTCTAGTTACTTTACTTGGAGTAATGAAATCGTCATTGATTTTCTTTTTTCATACATTCGTGTTCCGATGCTCTTTCACTGGTGCAGAATCTACAAATTCCCTCTCTTCTAGCGGCTGTAGACGTGAAAGTTTCTCGTCCAAATTGTTTAATAGTTCTGAATCCCGAAGATTGGTTGAACTTCAGTGGTCTCGGACATTATATCCAAAACCTAGTTCAAAAGTATTAAAACATAATGATTCTTTAAATGATTTACTGACAACAAACAAAAGCAAACAATCACCCCCATCACAATCTTTCCTTGTATCAAAGAAATATGTCCGAATCATATTCTTCAAAGTGTCATGACTTTTCAGAGTTATTGGCAGAAGATTTAAACTGCCTAATTCATGCATAACTAGATGGAAATTTCCAAACATAAAATTTGACCTTTGATCAAATTGGATAGATTTGGGAAGGCAAGAAGTTTAACAACAATTTGACAAACATTTTACTGTGGCTTGAAATCTTGTCGTCGCACACATTATGGTTATGTTATGTATATTTAATTTAATTGTTTGGCTGTCAGTTTTAAAAACTTTTATTCCATTACATGCTATTGTAATGAAACACTGTTCATTGGACTTGACCTTGTCCAGAATTGAGTTCAGTTCTGTTTGACCTGATTGAGATTTTTTTTTATTTCATTGATGTAAACAACTAATAGTGGCTTCATGATCCTCTATGGATATGAGTTCATTGACCAAATTATTATTCAGGTAAACACGTTGATTTGGGTCAGGGTTTTGGGGATTCCAAAGTGAATTTTATAGGGTATTATGTTTTAAATAAACAAGGCTCATTACATCATGCTAGAAAGTTATTTTCCATTAGGTAATGGTTGTTTTAAAAAATGCTAATTTGTGACCTGAGGTCAAACAGAGAACTATATTATCTGGTGACTGTCAGAATTTTACCAGTTGTGCTTTAACATCTGGCACTTTAAATTGTATTATGTTGTGTCCAGTTTGGGCTGAAGTTTATTTTCTTCAAATTATTGATTTAAAGTGATTGTTTTCTCTTTAAATACAAATGTGCTCTGACAAAATTCTTGGATATAAACATTCGTTGGAATTTATACTGAATTCAAACCTGGAATAATATTTATGTGATTCGACAAAAGACTGTTTATACATCATCACGACGCAGGCCATAACAGACACGTCATCGCCTTTAATTTTTGATCTCTTTGGGACTTGAACTGAATTTTATTCAGGACTTTGTATTACTAGGACTTGTGACATTAATTCTTGGATTATTTTTGGATTTAATTCTCAATACCGTAAGTTCTTTTTTCTCATTTTTTACTTTGTATTCTGAGGAAATAAATTATTTGTTAAATTTTACATAGCTTGTTGTCTTCACTCTTTTCTGTTACATATTTTAAGAGCATAGACTCGTAACAGTTAGCAATTATTGCCTTCCTGACTTGGTCTTAGGTAAGGGAACGACAAAGTCAAACATTATTCTGTCAAATGGTTCGTCAAATGTAGGAATAGGTTTCAAATAGACCTCAGGTATCTTCTGATTGAGTTTCCCTGCCATTTAGCAAGCGTTACAGATCAAGAGTATTTGGAAACATCAATATTTCATTTTCGACTCCTAAATGACCACCCACAGGAGTATTTGGGATAGACTAAGAATGTCCTGCTGATATGACCTCGGAACATCAATTTGAAAGCTTACTAACCACTTGTCACCAGCTGGTATTTCAGCTGGCCCATTTTCTTATAAGGACTCCATTTGTCACAACAGAAATAAACTGGTACTTGTGCGGCTTCTGTTTTGCTAATAGCCCTCCGAAACATACGGGATAGCTCAGGATCGTGTTCCTGTTCGAGAAAGAGTGATTTTCTTTCGTTAACCTAATTAGAGTAGATAAAATTGGTAGTACAAAGAGGATCACATTGATAAATACTTACAGTAGGATGCCTAAGACCTTATCTCCATCTATATAATTGCCTATTAATGAACGAATACCCTCAATGGGTAAAGAATTTATAGTTCCGACAGTCACGGGGCATATGGCTAAGTCTGATGGCAAATTTACAAAATGGAGAACAACATTACTAAAACCTCATTCTACTCCCTGAATAAGAACACTTTCACTATAAGAAGACTTCTCAGATTAAAGGAAAGTACCTGATAATGAACGACTCTGAGAAAATCCTGTGTCCCTGATTATTTTGATGTTAAGATGGCATGTTTAAATCACTAAAAAGAGATACAGAACCTTTCGTCATAAGTAGTGCACAATTCTCCATAATAAAACCAGACTGGATTGTTGGACAAATCTTATGTATTGCTTTCATCAAATGACCATGAACATGAACTCCTAGAAATAAAAGCATTTGGAATATCTCTGCATGTTCCTTATTGTAGTCATCAATAATAATCTGCCCATTCTTCTTACAATACGAGCACGTCAGAAGAGATACGAGATAAATTCTGGTCAGTCTTATCCGAAATTCGATTCATAAAAGTTGTGTCAGATTAAGATTTGGAACTACTCCACTCAGACTGAGATGATGTTTTGCAAAACAAAATTCCGATACGAAGACTTATTGACAAATTAAACTTTGCGAGTCAAAGAATAGGCATCAGCTGTTCCAGCAGCATTTTCTAAAGACAGTACAGAAAGAATTGCTAATATGATCTGTATGAGGTTATCATAATCTTGATCAACGTTCTTGGCTGAGCACCACCTATCAAATAATTGCTCATTTTCCCTTGCAATTTCGACGTTTTTCTAGTTCTCTTTTTCCAACAATTCCTAAGCCTTTGAAGATATGTTTATGGTACAAACTCATAAACCTTCTCATAAATATTCTTTATCTCTTGCTTCGTTAAAGACGCCTCAGCATTGGAAAGATCAAAATGTCTAGCAATTTCAAACAACTCGTCCTTTTTCAATGATTCTAACCCATCCTCTGTATGGTTCAGAAAATTGTTCTCCACTTTCGATGATATTGTAAATGCTTGCTGGTTTGACTAAGGATTTCTGAAACATATGAAATTGAAATAACAGCGACTAAGTGAATTTAAATTTCAAAAGCAATTTTAATTTCTCGGAAATATTTAAAAGAGATTCGTATCCCGGACGAGTCCCCAATTTCTGTTTCAACTTTATGCCTTCAAACTATGTAAGGGATAAAGAAAAACTAAGAAGTTTAGTACAATTCAACAAAAAACGTGTTTCCCTAGAAGGCAAATTCAGAATTTTGAAATAAACTTAAAATATTGTGAACTAAATTCCAAATGGTCTTAAACATTTTATCACGAGTCCAAAAGTACAGAGTGTTCAAAATGAACCCTGTTATTGAATGTGCAGCATATTTGAAAATATAGTAGCAAAACGCTTAAACATTTTTGAACATTGAACGTTGCATACAATATTTTAACAAATTAGAAGATTTTAAAAACTATTTTAAAACGTGTAACTTTTAAACATTCTTCCAATTTGTTAGGAAAGATTGTATACATTTTTAAATTTTGAAAGGCATTAAAGAAATGAAAGCAAATTAGAATGTTACACACTTTGTATGAAATCTAGCCTCAAACATTTTAGCACTATAACAGACTGTGATAAAAATGTGAGAAAAAAAACATTCAACACAATATTAAAGATTACTAAAAAGTTTTAAAAAACTTAGTAACCAGAACCAGAAAAGCCTTTTCCTTCTAGTTCCGTGCAATGGTATCTGCGATTTGGGTGTGGGAGTGGGCGTCTGTTTAAGTTTATATCCCTGTAATGGTAATAATAAAAGACAATTTAAGACACGTTCGATTTGCACTTACCTTTCTTATATTCTCTTTAAATAAATTCAGGATGAAATTTCAATCATTTTGCAGCGTTCGTTTGTTTTTGTTAGTCTGTTACTTTCAATTTCTTAGATGTTGTGTGTTCTGCTGCTGCTTCTTATTCTGAAATCTATTTTTTCCCTCCATTTTTATCTTCGTTCACTTTACTTATGTTTGTAGGAAACTCGGGAGACCAATCTCTATGTGTAACACACAAAATATTCTTCTTTATTTATGTCACGTGTCATTGTTTTTCCCCTTTCAGGATAACGGGTTTTTATTTTACGTTCAAACATTCTTAGGAGTGGTGTTGAGTTTCCCATTAAGTCTTGAATGATTCTGTGTCTTGGCGAGTCAGGTTCTCAAACTCTCTCATCAAAAATGGGCCTTCTGTTTTTATACAGTGTTCACACGTTGAGACTTTAAGTGTGATCGAATGATTTTACCAGCTGACGCCGCATCTCTGTATAATACAAGATAAAGGATGGGGAAGTGGGTACAGTCAAATAAAAGTTAGCATGTCATGAGCAAACACATCTTTATCTTTCAATAATATGTTACTAATGCACTTAATAACCATCCAACACCAATACTTGCCACAAAACAGAGTCAGGAAAGGGCAAAGGCCATAGGTGACGGTCACCCACGCCTTCTTTTGAACAAACAAACTTAATAGAGGACAAAAGTGGACATTTAAGGGTCACACACATCCTTATTAACAAAGAAATACACAGACGTTCTTATTAACAAACACAAACATCTTTACTAATAAAAAAAACACAAATCCAAACATCAAGGCGTCGGGGACTATTTTATTATTTAATTGATACATACATTACTTCAATTATATATACCAAACGGAGTAAGGGGCGTGGGTACGAGCATTAATGCATGCATATACACACCTAAATGTACAGACATACTAACATACATATACAATCAAAAACGTTATTGATGGGAATCGAGTCATAAATGAAAATTGGAACAGGAAAGCAACCCTAGGATGCAACATGCACAAAATCATGTCTAATTGCTAAGAACTTCGTTATGCAATTCAAAACACCTCCTTACTCACCAACAGCACACAGTCATGCAAACAATCAAGGGGTAGGTACTCTTGTATACATTCAGACATGCATACAATTATACACACGCACTTATAGAGAGTCGAAGGATAGTGGTTTTAAATTGTATTGTATTTTTTTTTTCTTTTGTTATGTTCTCTGCCATGTGATCATTTTGTCTGCTTGTATTGACAATAGACAGCCACATATATAACAACATTGATACCAATCTTACCTAAAGACCCACTCTTAAGAATATTTCAAAACAATCTAAATAAGTACAAAATATATAAATGCTGACAAATAAATTAAAGACGAATGGCATCGAAGGGGAAATGGGCAGATAAAAATAATTTTTTACAAAAACTAAGATCGATAGTGAGATAAGCATGTATGTTCGAGCCACCTTGTGTCCTTATGTATTATGTGATTTCAATTTGTGACCAAAATGTTTTGTTTCTTTCGATGTAAACCGCAGGAAAAGATATGTAAATATATTCGAAGAAAAGAAAGCAGGATGCGGACCTTAAAGAATATATTTTCTATAAGACAATAGGTGTTATATCAAACAAAAATTAAGCATTCATTTTGTGTTCATCAGAGAGCAAGCAGTGTTGTTCATTTTTAGAAAAGAAACATAAACATTCCCGAAAATACACAAACGAAGAAAGAGGTAAAAGCTCTTCACCATAGTCTAATACATCGTTACACTTTCTCCAAAATAAGAAATGTACTTCAAGAGACAACACTAGAGCGATAGGACCGTTCTTTATGTGATTTACTGAAAACACCATATATCATTGTGATTGTCGACTTAAAACAATCGGCAACGCCGTGTAATGGTGTTTTGCCGTATGTTACGTCGTTTCTCTGACACCTTTAACACAACAAGCGCAAGCCATTTCTTTATTTGTAAAGACTTTATTGTAAATTGTAAATAAACTGTCTAAATTGATGTCAGTCAGACTTTTAAATATGCACATGACACTTTAATTCAATATGTAAAAAGGAAATAAAGTATACGGCTATAAATCACATAATCAACAATCATCAGGATTCATGAGAATTCTTCATTGCCTTGAAAAGGGAAATTAGACTTAGATCGGATTTTCGTCGGTTCAAGTCTTGTATTGAATTCATTAAACCCAAGCGCCACATTTACGCGTAATGAGATTGTACACTACTTCTTTGCTCTGAGGCGTCAAACACTATATATGATACACCGAAGTTGGTGGTATTAGAAAAGAGTAGCCACATGTAGTTCTACAATCATATCGAATAATGTAGACTTTCTATTCGCGTTACAAATTATAGCAGGAAAAGCCTAATTTTTGAGACCCGATTTTTTAGACAAAATATTACCGCATCCTGAACCGGACATTTTGGCCAGAGATTTAAAGCGCGAGCTCAATAGCCAATCGAAAATACTTTCATTTATACATATAGACCTCTGGCTAAACTAAAATCGCTCAGAAGCAGATATATTTGGATGCATTCAGAAGTAACCCCACCAAAAACGCATTTCCTGTCCCATTTCAGGCGGAAATGAAAAGACTCTTGAGCGGATAACGAGTTAATCGTTGTCACAAGTTTGCAAGGAAAAATATTCCTTGCTTGTGTGACTCGAGTCTAACACTAGGCTATAATAAGCATATGCATAAATAAATGGGAGAAAGGTTTCAATGGTTGCTTTGATTATTGAAATCGACAATCGCACGCGTGAATGTATGTCTTTAAATTCTATGGATGATGATTACCGAAGTACCGGTGTAGCACATTGTCAAGGGAGACAACATCTTCGATCAATGATTTCACAATTGAATAAGATGCCTCCCTTTATTACTAACCATGATTGGGCTATACACTCGACGCGTACCAAGTGCTATCCAGTCAGTGTTATGTAGAAAGAAAACATCACACTACCACAAATATATAACTGCAGTTTATCCGACATAGATGCCAACTTTCGTACATTGTTACAAACAAGGTCTTGTAAGCAAATCTTATCAGAGGTAAGAAACTAAGTCAGATTAGACAAATATGTCATACTCAGAGATAAAATATACATGAAAATAAATAACTACATTTTAGAGTATTACGAAAGCGAGAAATCATAAAATTTATAACTACAGCAAGTTTTACATCATATTAGCTACAGTGATTCTTTACCTGTTAACTGGTTCAATTACACCTTCTAGAAAAATAATTATAGGACAAAGTAATATAATATAAATTCCAATAGATTGAGAACAAGTATACAACCACTTAGCTTAATAGGTAACATACATAATGAGCAATGGAAACCAATACAAACAATAATAGCATGTAGGATTTCTTGGCTTGAATGTTTTTCTCGTTAACCGTTTTTCCATTCAAAGTTTAAAGGCAAATATAATATTAATGATAACTGTTCTGAATCAATAAAGAGTAAATTCATTATTTTACTAATATAATAAAATGTTTCGGTTGATTTATTTTGGTGGGTTTTTGGTCGCGGGGGGGGGGAGGACATGCCGTGGATTATTATCCATGGGGTGGGTATTATCCGAGTTCTTTTTTATCATATGGGATTATTGGCTGGGTGCTATTGGCCGAGGGGTTATTATCCTAAAACCATGCAACACGCGTGAATACTTTAAATTTAAAATTGAACATAACAATATGTATATGACATTCAAAATCCAACTACTTGACACTGGGAAAGTTCAAAGGACAAGTTGCAAAGGAGCAGTCGCAGCCAATTCACATATGTGCGGCCTTTCATATAGACTCTCTCTCTCTCTCTCTCTCTCTCTCTCTCTCTCTCTCTCTCTCTCTCTCTCTCTCTCTCATATACACACAACCATGAATTATAACTAATGAAACATTTTATCAACTTCAGGCAACAGTGGACTTTTAACACAAAATGTTTTCATTTACAGTCGATTTAAGCTCCTAATTCGGCTTTTTTGTTTGTAATTCAAACCTCTGCATAGACAATAATTTATGTTATTCATCAAAAATCTGTAACACGAGAACGAAATATGCAAAGAATATTGCCATGTTAGAAATAATGGAATAAGCATGGGGAAAGTTGTACAATAATGAACAATTTATTTATATGCATTACAAATAACAGTCTCCTACCGCTGCTCTAATATTTACTTGTGCTAAAGTGCGCGGCTGTTTTCCTTTACCGCCATTGTGCGCTTTTTAGAATAAAAACAATCAAACAATTTCAAGTCTCCTTTTTCTTAACAGAATTGAATGCAGATCGTTGCAATAAAATCGAATAAAATTCATACTGTACAATATGATCCATTTCGTCAATAAAAAATGTATTCGAGAACTTGTAAAATCAATTGTACTTTCCCTGTTATAGTCGACATTATGGCATGTGTATTTAATTTGTATTGTTATGTTATGTGTATCTATATTTTCTAATTGACTTTGTACAAAATCAAGTTATGGATCTGCATGACTAGTGACAATCATTTTGTAAACAACATAATACATAGCTAATATTTCTCTATGATTATGGAATAAATATACAGATCAATATTATCTGAAGTAAACATGTTTATTTGTATCTGAGTGTAGGACATTAGTTTCACTATGACATTCGTGATCTTGTTGACAACTTGGATTGTTTTAGAACTGATCCATATCCTAACTCTATCAAAGCGTCTTAACTTTTGATATTAATGTTGTTTACTAGACAATTGCTCATTCCTAGCTTAGCATCCAAAGTGAAAACATTCTTAATGTTGTCTTCAATTTTTAGTTTTGGTGGTTTGATTTATTTAAATAATTCACTGGAATTAAAAAGTGTTCATTAATACGTTTGGACTAAATCATTATTTTGGCATTAATCTGAATTCACTAAAAGAAACTAGTGATCACGATTGTTAATACATCTCCATAGACTTTTTAAGATGAATCTGGAATTCAGTTCACAGTAATGGAACTTCTGTTTAACGTTTCATTCTGTATTTTAGGGAACTAAATTATTTGTTAAAGTTTACAAAACTTCGTTGTTGTCGCTGATTGCTGTTACTTAGTTTAGAACCATAGAGTTGTAACAGAAAAGGGGAGTGGGGGGCTCTTGTCCTAGATCTCTAAAATAGTTCTTTAAAATATATCAGAAAACTTCTATTTGTTTTTAAATTTAAAGTGACGTTGTTTCGGAATTTTCTAAATCACGTTATTATTTCACATTTTTGAGAACTCTATATTGGAACCAATCGGCTTTGACAATGTCATCTACAGTGGATCTCTGATGAGAAAAAGGTCGAACTTTTAGAAAATGTTGCTCGTACAGTTGACGATTATTCCTTGATTCACGAGGTTTCATTTGTAAATAAGACTTCCATTCAGCATTTGTTTGTGTTTATTAAAATGGAACCATCTCAGTCTCATAGCAGCACTTCTAAATCTCTATCTGGCACAGCTTTTAGGAATCAAATTTCTGATGAGACTGATCAGAACTATTTATTTATTCATATGTGCACCTGCTGTACCAAGAAAGGATACCTTTTTCTGATGCTATAGATTACAAAATAGCAAAAGAATAAAGACAGGGCTTTTATAAATGTTCTCGTTTCTAAGAGGTCAAGGTCACGGTCATATATTGCAAGCAATACATTTGTTGGTTCAAACAAACCCGTCTGATTTTATTATGGAGAATTAGAACTATTTATGTAGAAAGATTCCTTAACACTAATTGGTGATTCTGCACAGGCGACCCCTATTAAAAGTTTAAGGGATACATGAGCTTCTCAAATTCTTATATCATCATGAACTTCCCTTTATCTGAGAAGTCTTCTTCTAGTTAATGTGTTCTAATTCACGGAATAGAGTGTGGCTTTATTAATGTTCTCTCCATTGTGTAAATTTGCTATCGGACATAGCCTCAGGAACCGTGACAGTCTAATAGCTTTCTGAAACAAACGGAGGATGGAATTTACTTGTTATTGTTCGATATCGAGTGATTCTCTTCTGTCACCCTGATTAGAGTAAAGAGAAAGAGTAGTTAAGAAACGATCATTGTCATCAATTCCTCTTGATTAATCAATTTGTTCCAGTGACGGCTTTACCCTTGGAGGGAATTCGTTTATTTCCAGGCAATGACTTAGCTGGATATAATGTTGTGGTTTATCAACTTGTAACTTACAAGTCTTTTTTGGATCCAAAGCTCGATCCTATTACTACCCCTTTTAGTTACTAGAGCTATGGCAAAACGAGTTCTTGAGATTGATGTTGATCAGGAAATTATACATTTAGCTGACACATTTGTTGGTCAGGCTTTTGACGAGGTAACGTTTGCTCTTCAAATTGATTAATCAAGAGGAATTGATGACAGTGATCGTCTTTTAACTACTCTTTCTCTTTACTCTAATCAGGGTGACAGAAGAGAATCACTCGATGTCGAACAATAACAAGTAAATTCCATCCTCCGTTTGTTTCAGAAGTCTATTAGCGAAACTGAAGTCAAGCTTGTTTCTGTTTGTTACTGTATTAAAAATTGGCTCCTTATGAGAAAATAGAGACAACCTAAGGTCCCAGATGGCGACAGTGGACCGTGAGCTATCAAATAGATGATCCTAAGTTGAACTAACAGGAAAAGATTTGGACGAAAGTGTTCTTCACTTTCGTTTGCTTTTAGGGATTCAATTAAAAACCATTGAGTTTTAGACCTTTTGAGCTAGTTTTTTACATATACTCTCCCTGGACCATTCAAGCTGTGAAAGAGGAACACCTTTCAAACGAAGATTCAGAAATTAATCGTTCTTACCTATGTCTCAGATTTTAAATACACGTTATCAAAGGCTTGTGACGTAGTAAGAAATAATCTTCACTTTACCCACTCAGAAATATTACGGTATGACCAAAGTACAAACGAAAGGAATTTCATCCTGGTGATGTAGCTCTGCCTCTCTTTCCTATACCTCAAAATCTTAGTCACGCTAAATTATATGGCCCTTATACGACTGACCAGAAGTAAATGATTTAAATTACATCATTAATACACCTGGGAGGATCAAGCAGAAACATGTTTGCCACATAAATATGTTAAAAAAAACTACGTAGATAGATATAGCCTTATTAATCATGCAGTTTTGTTTCTTATACCTGTCCCACACTTTGAGGAATAAGTGCTGGAATAAAATCGGACTGTATTGACTTTAGTTTATCCAATCTTCGGGATTCGGAAATATTGAGCAATCCTAACAGAAATGTTCACATCTACTGCCACTAGAAACAACTATTATTTGAATATAAGCACTTGTTTCCAGATACTCCCACACGAATAAATAAAATCTACCATGATGTTTATATTGTCTATTTTACAGCTGTGATACATCATTCGTATAGGATAAGCCCTCTCAAACAGCAATGTTTGAAAAAGAAGTTTAGTATTTTCTGGAGAATGATTTCACAGAAACAAGTAAAAGTAAAGGTAGTTCACCATGTATTCGTGTGCCCAAACCAGACTATACTTTCCATATGTGCTATAGAAACGTGAACAACGTGACCAAAACGGATTTATTTCAATAGCCAATAATTGATGAGTGCGTTGACAAAATTGGACATACAAAATATGTCACCAGAGTTGAACTTTTCAAACGATCCTAGAAAACTCCACTCACAGAAAGGCAAAGAAAATTTCAGCATTTGTAACACCGAATGAACTTTATCGATATAAAGTGATGCCGTTAGGAACGAAAGATTTCCCTTGTGCCCTCTAAAGTCTAATGAATATGATTATATCTAGTATAGATAATTGTCACGCTTACATACATGACGTCATCCTTTACAATGACACCTGAAAATATCACTCAGAAACCACTCGAAAATTCATTGATCGACTCACTGATGCAAATTTGACAATTATTTTAGGTAAAGGTTAGTTTTGATGTGCTTTCTTTACATTTTTAAGGCAAAAAGTGGGATACGGACATGAATCTATAGAAATTTAAGTCAGGGATAACTGTGAATTCCCCGTGCCAATCAGTAAAATCTAGCTGATGCGATTTCCGGATATATGAATTTTTTCGGAAATTTTAATCAAACATTTCCATAATTGTTCAACCCCTGATCAATTTCGTGAGTAAGAAAACTAAGTTTCATTGGTCTGAAAATGTCAGGAGGCCTTTGATAAGTTAAACACCATATTTAAAAGTGTACCAGTTCTTTCAGCTCCAAATTTCACTTATTCATTTAAAGTATATGTTGATGCAAGTGATGTTGTGGTTTGTGGAGTCTTGATTCAAGAAGGCAAAAATAGTGTAGATCATCCAGTGTGCTAATTTGTTTAAAATCTAAAACAGCACCAAATAAATTATTCCACAATCGAGAATGAATATTTGGCTTTGATATTGGTTTTGCGATATCTTAACGTGTATATTCAGTGGAGTACTAAGGGTAAGCTCCCGGGACCCGGGGAAACCGAGCCGTCCGTCCTCATCCCCACCCTATAAGAACGCTACTGTCTATATTAGTTCAGCTTTTCCTCCGATTATTGTGTTCAGTGATCCAAACCCATTTACTTGCATTAGCTAAATGAGAAACAAAATTTAGGGATTAATAAGTTAGAGATTGATGTTGCAGGGTTGCAATATTGACATTATGCACATCAAAGGAAATCTAATCTAATTGTAAATGCACTTTCACGTATATATATATATATATATATATATATATATATATATATATATATATATATATATATATATATATATATATAACATATATAT
>JAECUM010031968.1:0-19398 GCA_016617855.1 Megalonaias nervosa
TGTATCTGACTAATATTCAGCAGGAAAATCTCTCTCTCTCTCTCTCTCTCTCTCTCTCTCTCTCTCTCTCTCTCTCTCTCTCTCTCTCTCTCATTGCACTTATTTTTCTATACATTTTTAGAAATTAACTTATTTGGTAGTCAGGGGCGTACCTCAAGTATTTGGCACCCAGGGCGGATCCTTCCTTTGTCACCCCCACAAATAATTTTAAAACATAAACACACAGAAAAATATATTATGTCTGCAAGTAGATTTTTAAATAGTACAGTGCTGTTATGAGCAAATTGGGAATAACTTTTACTTTAGCGAATTTTTCATTTGGATTGAAAACTTGTACTGATATTTCAACTCTCCCGATGGCACCCCCCCCCCACCTTTCTGGCTGTCACCCGGTGAGGACCTCCCCCCCGCACCTCCCTTAGTACGCCACTGTTGGTAGTATGTGCTCAGTGCTGAGAGACAGCGCGTGTATGTGCGTACGTGTGTATATGCGTACGTGTGTATATGTATGTTGTATGAATACATGAAATTTCTAGTATGATTCAGTGCATTTTGTCCAGACATTGCACACTTTTAAAACCAGAGAGTCATCAATCCTTTATAAGTTCTTCAACAGATATCTAGTAAATCGTACCCGGACAGGAATTATAACTTTGATACCGATATCTAGCAAATCGTATCTGGACAGGAATTACAACTTTGATACCGATATCTAGCAAATTGTATCCAGACAGGAATTATAACTTTGATATCTAGCAAGTCATACCCGGACAGGAATTGAAATTTGATACGGTATCTAGTAAATAGTGTACGGAGAGGAAATATAGCTTTCATACCAATATCTACTAAATCCTGTACAGACAGGAAATATAGCTTTAATATCAATATCTATCAGTGGCGTAGCTTGGGGAGGGCGGGCGGGGGGAACAGTTGTCCCTGGGCGCCATGTGCCAGGGGCGCCAAAATGAGGAAAATACAACTATTCGTTATCTCAGATGCAATCGAAGGGGGCACCAAGTTTATGTTTTGTCCCCGGGCGCTAAGTACCCTGGCTACGCCACTGATATCTACTAAATCCTGTACAGAAAATAAATATAGCTTTCATACCAATATCTACTAAATCCTGTACGGAAAGGAAATATAGATCTCATACCAATGTCTACTAAATCCTGTACAGAAAGGAAATATAGATTTTATACCAATATCTACTAAATCCTGTACAGACAGGAAATATAGTTTTCATACCGATGTCTACTAAAACCTGTACAGACAGGAAATATAGCTTTTGATACCAATATGTACTAAAACCTGTACAGACAGGAAATATAGCTTTCATACCGATATCCATTAAAATATGTACAGACAGGAAATATAACTTCGATCCCGATATCTCGTCAGTCGTACAGGAAATATAACTTCGATCCCGATATCTCGTCAGTCGTAACCGGACATGAATTAAATTAGATACTGTTATGTAGTAAATAGTAAACGGACAAGAAAAATACCTTTGATCCCGATCTCTACTAAATAGTTTTCAGACAGGAATTATAACTTTGATACTAATATCTAGTAAATCGTGTCCGGACAGAAACTTTAATTGGACACCGGTATCTAGTAAATCGTGTCCGGACAGAAACTTTAATTGGACACCGGTATCTAGTAAATCGTGTCCGGACAGAAACTTTAATTGGACACTGGTATCTAGTAAATCGTGTCCGGACAGAAACTTTAATTGGACACCGGTATCTAGTAAATCGCATCCGAACAGGAGTTATGACTTAAGTCTTCGTAGATAGAAATCATATCGTAATGTCAACTTTAATACATTGGAGTAAGTCACATTCGAATCTTTCTCGCTCAAACAGAAATTTATATCGTAATTTATCGCTTTTATTGTTAGCTATTTTATACAGCAAAGACGGTAAGACGACAGGTGTAATAATTAAAAATTGGACGGGAATTGTAGTTCTAAAATGATATTCACTGGTTGTTACTTACTGTCATTGTTTTAGATACAGTAGAATTACGTCTGGTAAAATACAATTAACTCGAACACACTGGAATGCTTGCACTTTTCTATGACCAGCGGGAGGTCTTTAATCGAATGAAATCGTTCTTTTGTCTGACTATGGAAAACTATGTTCCATTTGCAAGGCGCGCGCGCGCACACACAGACACACACACACACACTTGTGGGGTGAGCGATTCATAAATATTGGAAACTATTTTTAAATTTGAAATTGAAAGCAGGAACAAAGGGAAACGTACAATTGTATCAGTTATAGTATTCCAATGGACGTTGTCTCATTGCCACTTTCAAGACCACGTTCATATATCTTAAGACGGGTACACAGTAATTGTCTTTTTCTCGTTTTATTCTCTTCCTTTTAAATCGAGATCATATCGCAAGTGAGACAAGCATAAATCACAGACATCTTTCTGCTGTTTAAATCTTGATAAACTCCGGGTAACAGTTTCCATCTGATTATTGTTAATCACGGATAATCACAATCTAGTCACAAAATCTTAGAAATGTATTTCGCGCCGGCTATTTTCCAATCCCCCTGTGATCTTTCGTTTTATTGCAACGTTGATTTCTTTGATGAGTATAATGTTTGTCAGAGCTATTTTTGCTTGACTCGACATTACTGAGTTCAGGGAAACAAGGCCCAACAATCTGATAAAAATAGCAATCTGCTTCTAATAAGTAGACCTGACAGGCACCGATAACGGTTCATGTTATGGTAAGCTTTGGGATTCCTGGTCCACCATTTTTTTAGTAAGGTTTATGAAGTCTTGCAATTCGTCTCAGAGTGAGTTATTTTTTGAAACGGTATGTTCCAAATGACGTTTCCACTTTCGCAAAGTTGAATGACTGTAATTTGATTGGTGAATCAGAAGGTCAGCAGAACATGGCCTCGTATCTGTGTCCAACAAATCTCAGTTATGTTGCATATCTCTGCATATTAGACTGTACGGCTCCGTGTACAGATTCAGATTAATACCATGTCCATTTTTTCTGACCTTCATTTGTATTCGTAGTGTCATGTTAAGTTGGCGGCTGTGAAAATATGAAAGCATAATCCGACACAACTTTGACCTTGATACGTATCCATCACTTAAACACACGGGGCATTATCTAAGTAACACGTCTGTTTATGATACAAGAAATAATGGATTTTAAAGGTATTTGTGTTAAATCAGTCATGTAAATGTTCGTGTTTGCGTTTGTTCGTTGCACTTATTCAGAGGTATATAACCTTCTTTAGTGTGATGTCCGTCAAACGGTTGTTTAAAATGTTACTGCTTTTATCTTTGTAAGAATGCGCCAATTATTTAATCTTGCATGTACTGTTTCCGGATAAAGTTTAGTGCATGTACTGATTCCGGATAAAGTTTAGTGCATGTACTTTTTCGGATAAAGTTGTGCCTTAGGTATCATACATCTAGCCTCGTACTTTTCAACGCCTTTTGTTTCCCAAATATTTTGTACAATTTATGTAATGTTGTCTTGAAAAATGTCTGTGATGTATTGTAGTTTCTTCGGCATTCTACCTATGTAAAAATTAAAATATATGACAAGCAATTATATTTTTAGGATGTTGCTATTATGCCAACTAAGACAAATGCAATTTTGTCCAGAATTTGCATGAAAATGTCATTTTCGGATTTAGTGGCGAACCAAAAGGTTAAATCTCTAATCTAACTGGTCTTGCATTGTTTCAGTTTGGTTCCGATATATAAAACATTAAAATCTGACTGGTCTAATTGTTTTTATTTTAAATGTTATAGAACCCCAAACTGAGACATAAGACATGTCAGTATAAGTGATATCATGATCACTCGCTGAAGTCACTCAGATTATGGACTCTAACGCACTTGCTCTGTTGTGTCTGGTACATCTGCTTTGGGTGGTTAACGTCGGCATAGTATTTCTCTTTCTGTTCTCATACTTTCCAACTTGTCTTTGGTATATTCTGCATTTTGCCGTTCGTATTTTGCGTCTATGGATTTGGTTCTACTTGTTGGTGGAAATATATGTATGTAATTGTTCCAGCACATAAACACTTAAACATGTAATCATCAAATTCATCTAGCACGCAAAAACACGCTTTCGATTTTTCTCATTCAGACTGTTTCTTAAATCTGCAGTCTTTACGACCTTACCATCTGGCGTTCATATGCTCCACTACGTAGGGTGGTTGTAAGGGTACGAAACTGCAGTGAAAACGTTATCTGAATCATAAAAGTGTAATGAAGTAGAATATAGACTTGATCAATTGTTATTACCACTTTTTCAAAGCATTAACATTTTAACTGGTACTTAAATATGAATTTAATAAAATGTGATAATGCCTCTTTTATTCAGACTACATTATTTTGGAATGTGTGGCATATAAGTAATAAAACAAATGTGAAAGTCTATATTGTACTTACAATGCATTTTTATCATTCAGAGAATCGTTTCACCGTGTTTTCGTCCGCTTTATTTTAATTTAGCTGTTGATATCTTGCAAGATGTATAAATGTACCAACTTTTATATTTACCTGCGCGATCAACCGCGTCACAACCATGCACCGTAGGATGTATAGTAGACTGCTCCGTCTACTAGAAATGACATTTGTTTAACATTGCACTCGCCGTTGACGACTTCATTTTTCCAAATCACAAACGTTTGAGCTGACGGAACAAGGTTTGGTTTGAAATTTTTTTAAGGCTTAGAAGGGATTACATAATCATCGGCTAGATGGTAACTGTGCCAGGTAAATACTTTGGAAGACCTGAGGTGAGATACTTTCAGTTATGGACCGGAGTCAGACTTAGGATGAACTTGAGGTCATCGGTTACATCTGAATAATTTCAACCACAACCAGGCCTGAAAACGGCCCATAAATTTGTCATGGGCGTGATTAATGCAAGCATCTCTGTTGTCGTATAAGAAAACAGCATTATTTCAATGGACGTACATGACAACTGTCAGTGTACGTTTACATCCTGTGAGAGTTCAGACTTTTGGAGAAGCAAGGTTCTGTATGCAGATCCTTAAGACGTGCATACTGTAGTGGCACATGCAGAAAGATACTGTGAGAGGACTGTACAAGGATGATCAGCAGAAGCTTCAGATTTAGTACATATTCAACTCGTCAACAAAGCAAAAAAGAGAGTATTATGGTTTTTTATTTCCGCCAGGAATGCTGGGGAAAGGAATTGTAATATTACAGTATGTGCCTGCTTATAAGTCGAGCCCAACTGCAAATAACATAGACCCTGATTTCACGTCACATGATGCGCTGATAGATCAAGGTCTATATTTATTGTTCTACTGATTACTCCTAACAAACTGCATAGACGCAGATCTGCCGGCGCATGATGCGACGGCATCTTTCGGTATGCGCGATCTGGGGATGGATTTGACTCGTACACGAGTACAAACAGTATATGATTTTACACCAATCAGCTGCAGAAGATAGTTTTCTGTTTGTTTTTGTCGCCCGGTTAGAAATCTTTAGTGTAGACGTTATCTTATGAAAATAACGTGTTATCCGTTTACCTATTAAAAGCTGTAAATCAGATAATGTTTTGAAGAAAAATAAAACCTATTCAGAGTTTAGAAAACGTACACACACACACACACACACACACATATAGATATATATATATATATATATATATATATATATATATATATATATATATATATATATATATATATATATATATATATATATATATATATATATATATATATATATATATATATATGAAGAGAGAGAGATTCTTCCAGTGAAGAAAATATTATACTCGTTGCACCTGTCACCTCCATGAAATATCTTCTATCAATTTTCTTATTAATCTTATCTTCTAGATTTTAGCCACTCATTTTGCAGCTTTACAAATATTATATGTGTACAGATGTCAATCAGTTTGTCAAATACAGATTTTATACCAAGGTTTAGGCACGATAACTATATTACGGGCATTAAGTGACAGACGTAAGCTGTCCAGTGCTTGATGGGCACTTAGGAAACACTTGGTTATCTGGGTTATTTAAAGGCAAAGTATAATTAAAGGCAAGGATGTAAAAATAGCCAAGAAAAGGAGTGAACAAAAGAAAACCGATAGAAACAGCAATCTAAAGCCAAGAAACAGCAATCTAAAACCATCAATTCCAACAGTCTTTAGTTCATTCGCTTAATCGTGTATATTTTACAATTGTAGGCCAAGTACTGAGCAAACAAGTATTTTTTATTCTTATTTTGCCCAATAAGCTACTTTAAAGAGGGTTATATCTCTGTACGCATTTGAAAATTAACCTTGCAAAATTTAACCTAATTAAAGAAAAATAGAAATAAATTAGAAAACAAAATACCTCTCTGATGACTTCAAAAATAATTACCACGTAGATCCCGATCATAATTTCAATCTACGGTAATGAAATAGATCGTCGATAAAAATTTACAGCTTAAACAATAATACACTCCTACAGCTCGACAAGTCTGAATCTTTTACGTCACTCAGCTGACTGGTGACGTCAGTCAGAGTCAATTGCTTATTGAAAGTCTAGAGTCAGAATAAATTGCTTATTGAAATTCCAGACTCAGAGTCCACTGCTTATTGGAATTCCAGAGTCAGAGTCATTTACTTATTGAAAGTCCAGGGTCAGAGTCAATAGCTTATTAAAAGTCCAGACTCAGAGTCAATTACTTATAGAAAGTCCAGTGTCAGAGTCAATTGCTTATTGAAAGTCCAGAGACAGGGTAAATTGCTTATTTAATGTCCAAAGCCAGAGTCAATAGCTTATTGAAAGTCCAGAGTCAGGGTCAATTACTTATTGAAAGTCTAGAGTCAGGGTCAATTACTTATTGAAAGTCTAGAGTCAGGGTCAATTGCTTATTGAAAGTCTAGAGTCAGAGTCAGTTGCTTATTGAAAGTCCAGAGTCAGGGTCAATTACTTACTGAAAGTCTAGAGTCAGGGTCAATTACTTATTGAAAGTCCAGAGTCAGGGTCAATTGCTTATTAAAAGTCCAGAGTCAAAGTCAGTTACTTATTTAATGTCTAGAGTCCGAATCAATTACTTATTGAAAATCCAGTCAGATTCAATTACTTATTTAAAGTCCAAATTGTTTTCACTGTCCATATTTCATAACTATGTGTCGATGGAAATATGTGATTTGCTGAGGTATTTAGCATAATTAATTATCTTTATGTCAGATAATTATTATTCTGTCTTGGACGACATGTCACACTATCGCTGTTGTCTCCCACGTCAAGATTGCTATTTTAAATTGGAAACAAAAACTATATTGGAAAGGTATCGGCTAACGAAGACTAAATAAATTGGATTACGGGTATGAAGATTAAAAGGTAAAACTATGGGCCTCTGCGCGTCACATGCTGCCATGGATCCTTCCTTACGAAATGTAGTCCGGCAAACGTCGCACCGTATTGGGGAGGTAAAATATGACTTTTTCAACAGGCCATTGACTCTGATGCCGTCTGTCAACTCACTGGCGCCTCCCCTTAACCCATTATTTCCTCGAAATATATAAATCGCACAGTACAGTAATTATAACATTCGTTCGGTAAATGAAGGCGGAACTTGGCAAATACACCCACTGTAGAGGCTCATATTAAAAGATGATGAGATTCTTACTACAAAGAAAAAGTGATAAAACGGGAATAGATTGGCGACATTAACTTTATACCATGTTGACTTTATACCATGTTAGCTTTATACCATGTTAATTTTATACCATGTTTCTAAGTGTCAATCATGTCGTTACAATACTATCTTATATCTTACCACCATTTTAAAGAACCTGTTAATTCTGGATGTTTTAGATAGCTGCATTTAGCACGTTTAGTGCTTCTCTTTAGTCTTTATATTAGATACAAGAGAAGCCGTGGGGGCTCGGTGCTCACGGCGTTAGCCTCGTGACTATAAAGGCTCTAGTTCGGTTCCAACTAGCAGATCAGCACGGACTGGCTGCGTTCGTGTATCATTGGGCAGGACACGTAACTCTACTTGCCATGTTATGATGTAACCTTCACTATATCACGTAATATCGACCAATTCGAAGGAGAATACCAATGAATAAAGTTCTCAATTTCGTATTAATAAATGAACTTGTCAAAATGTAGACGTACTTCTTAATTTTGTTATAATAAGTTGCGCGCATGATAGAGGGATGGCGTTACTTTTGTGTGATCAGAAATGTCAAGAGTGTACTAAAATATGTGAGACAGTGGGTATGTTGTGCAGATTTCATCAAGGGTCTGTTAAAAACGAAGTGGCACACAGAAGAGATGGTCCAAAATCAGTATTGGATTACCTAGCCGATTACCTGGCTGACCGCAGTAACCACACGGCGCAGTGATTTAAAGGTGAGGCTTGCCACCTGATCTTCACAAGTGTCGAATACTTAGGCTAATATTCAAATAACAATGCAATATGAGATCAACCGATAGGTATCAGATTTTTCACACCCTGTATGTATAATCTCCAACCACGTGGTCAACCACAGTCTCTATGTAATATGTTCTGTCTGCCGTTTCTAGTCCAACTGATCGGTTTGCACACTCGGCCTCTAAGCTGAGTTGTTATCTTCCATGCAAGACAAGAAACATATCTTAAGCATATAAGAGCTGGAATAACAGTTTTGTGACTTGTAATTTCTTTATTAGATCCACTGGTTAATGACCAGAGAAACTTATGGTATAGTCTTTCGTCTGTCCTTCTGTTAGCACACTTTTCTCATTATTAACCCTCCGAAACTACTTTTGGGATTGATATGAAACTTTACACACGCATTCATCGTATGGGCTAGTTGATCCTAAATAAAAATACTGCTGCTCGGACATCCAACATGGCCGCCACAGAGGCCATCTTGAAAATATTGTTATCGCTTCTTATCCTGAATGGGTGGTCACATCAAAATGGGGTTTTCACTGAAGTACTTCTTATGTTGTGTTGTTGGCCCTAGTTGAAAATAATACCAATCTGGTATCTAATATGGCCGCCACAATGGCCATTTGTTTTGTTTTGTTATCTTTCTCCTTCCTTCCCGGATAGTTGTATCAACATGCAGTTTTGACTCAAAAACGTCCAATTATGTATTTTGGTCATAGATGAAAATGGTGCTAACCTGCGGTCCAATATAGCTGCTACAGTGGCCGTCTTGAAAATCTTGCTAACATTACTCCTTGTAAATGGAGAGTCATATTGACATGGTGTTTTCACCAGAGTACGCTTTGTGATGCCTAGTTAGTCTAAATGAATAGGGTGCCGATCTGGTGTTTAATATGGCTGCCACAGTGGCCAGCTTGAAAATCTTGTCATTACCACTCTTAAATGAATAGCCATATCAGCAAGGAGTTTTCATTAAAAGACGTATTATAATGTTTTGTTGATTCTAAATTGACATGGTGCTGCTCTGACCCTCCCAGTTGTGGCCATCATGAAAATTGTGTTACTCCTCTTAAATAGAAAGATATTTTGCCCTGGGGTTTCATCACAGGAGTTCTTACGGTGTCTAGTTGGTCCTGAATGGAAAAGACCGACACTTGATATGGATACCATGGTGACTATATCGAAAATATTGTTATCGCTACTTTTCCCGAATTGATGGCTATATTAACATGGGGTTTTCGCCAGTAGGCCTCATATGATACTTTTCGGTAGTTAGTCCTTTTTTTTTATTGTGTCCGTCGTACATCCGATATTGCTTTTAATAATTTATTTAGAGAAATATGGATTCTGAACTTTTTACAGGTTGATCATCTTTTATATCATGTACTGACGAAGTCGATAGCTAGAGTTGACTCGCATAAAAAAAAATTATTTCGATATTCATAAGTGTTTTAAGGAGGTTCATTCCAGAGCAATCATGCAATAGACGATTATCTTTTTTGTTACAACCACGCTATTTTATTTTTTGTAAACATCCAATTCATGCAGCAGTTTTGTAGTAATTTGTCGGTATTGTTTATAGCTACTGTAAACAAAATGACGAAAACTGAAATGCAGGGCACTGGGAACTATATTCGTCCAATTTAGTGAGTAATATGCCTGATTGTTTTCAAAACAACACTTTCTGTCGGAGACTTTTTTTACATCAACCTTTTTCTGTACATATATAGTGCTATTCATTGTGTTGTACGTGCCCCGACACGACTATTTCGAACGAGCATTTCATACCATTCGCCAGAATACACTAGATTTCTTAAAATCTTCCTGTAAGTGCACTCTGCCATTTTGTCTGTGTCTGTGTTACTAATCCATCGGGCAAAAACTGTAACCAATGTCTGACATATACTTATTTACACTTTAGGGCAGTATCTGTACATTATAAAGAGTGTCAAGCAATCTTGATAAGAATTCTTTATGAACATATTGTTCGTATCATCTGCACACTGCATTCGTCCTCGTGGAGCCAGAATGTTATAGGTTCATTTAAACTTAACCTAAACTAGGCGTAAATAAATTCTGAAACGTGATTAACTCCTGATTGTACACAAGAATGTATAATTAATTAATCTCATGTTGTTTCGTTTTCTTAAATGTCAGGAAATTTGTGATATTGTCTGTAAATCAGTCTATTCGTTAGCAGGCTCCAATCGCCATACCTCCTCCCGTGGATGAAACTCCCGAAACCACATTTAGTTAAGTTGCACCTTTCGGCAACTATCTGTGGGAGTGGTGTCATACCTGGTTCAACCTCTGGGGCCCCTAAAATAAGGCAATGGCATAATCTTCATTAATTAAAGGGAAAAATTATATTTTCAAATATTTTCAAAGAGTTTTCTGAACTAACTCCCCATATGCAATGGTAACAGGCAGAGAAATTGTACATGCTACGGAATTTGCTTTATGACACATGAGTCAATGTTGGTGGATGGTGTATACGATATCTTTAAGCTGGCTGAAGGTTTGCTTTCAAAAGAAAACAGTCAAATTTTTAGAAGGATGTCGAAAACGTTAAAATAATATGCAGTACTGTCAGTATAGATGCAACTGCTACCTTAATTTTCAGTTTGACAACATATTCATACGTAGATGCTACAAATATACACATAATAATTCATCTGTTCCAAAATTAAGAAATGTAAACCATTCTTCTCTTAAAAAACAAGACAAGACAAGACAAGACAAGGTTACAAGGTTACAACATGAGGTATTTAAGAAAAAGAGCATGAATATATCGTGTGATGTTATTACATAATGCTTAACAGGGATTACAAGATACCACAATAAAAACCTGCAGTCATACTTTACCTGTATTCATTAACTGATTATATTTATAAGCGTTAGTCCTGTAGTGTAAAACTGAGGTATACATTTTTTACTTTCATCATGAAAATAAGAACTTGACAGAAGATAACGATATTCACCCCCTATTTCTTGAGACTGATGGAGTGTGCATCATCTTTCTTTATTGGGAACATTAGTCCATCTTACAATTTCAATTGGAAACCCATGATTTGCAGTTAAAAACTTAATAAAACTTTTAGATATCTCTTTTTATAATGAGAAGAAGATCTTTTCTAAATCCAAACAAGTTTTAAATAACCTGTGATTAAGACTTTTAAATGATGTATTAATGTTATATGCCCAAGCATGCATGTAATGATCTTTTAGTCGTTGTTCTACCGAATTTCTTAACCAGTTAACTGACACAAAACCTTGATTTCTTCATACGTAGCTTAGTCCAACATCATTTAATGAGGATTTTACTTTAAGGAACCATTTACTTTCATAGGAATTATCGCCAAAATGTTTGTATAAGAGAGAATACATACGGTTTTTCTTTATAACCCCTAATCAGTCTAGCCCAATAGTTGATCTTGCGACTTTTAATGTTGATAATTCCGCGGAAACGATCAAGTTCGCCGTATGCCATATATAGAGGGGTACATTTTTTGACATTCAGTATGTTTCTGAGGAAAGGAAGATGATTTATTTCGTCTATATCATATTTCACAACTCCACAAATTTCACAAGCATATATAAAAATTGGTGCAATGGTTTGATCGAACAGTTTCAACTGACAATCAATAGGCAAATGTAAATTGTGTATACGCTTTTTAGCTAAATACATTTCTTTGTTAGCTGTGGATACTAGATTGTTCAGGCCGTTGAAGAGCATTTCATTCCTGTGAAATATAAAACATAAGTTCTTATATTCATCTACAACATCAATGTCGGAATTGCTGATCTTAAATTTATATGTATGCTTTTTATACCATATACGATAAATTTGTTTTCTCTTTATTGATTGTAAGTTTCCAGTTATCGCAATCTCTACCAAATGTATCACGAGTATATTGCGTGTCAGCTGGATCATCTGCGACGTGTATGGTGTCATCAGCGCATAAAAGAAACATAACTTTTAACATATTACAATGTCTGCAACCATTTACTAGTTTAAAAAATGTTTTATCTATATTTTATGTAACACCTGGTACATGATTTTATCTATTTTTTTAATTTTTATTCATCGCTGTAATTTGCAGAGAATATCTTTAGTTAAATTTGCGTACGTGGCGCGAATCTCTTAAGAGCATAATATTGCGTAGTATTTGTAAATAGATGCTTACTTATGTGTTGACAATATAATCTTAATAAGATTTAAATACCTCCTTTAGCTTAGTTTCTCGTTGGCTGATGGGTTTCAACGTTTCTAGAAGGATTCAGTAGCTTCTCATTGGTTGGGTAGGTCATATGAAGAGCACGTTTGACGCAAAATAAATAGTGCATACTGTCACGTGGGGTCTATTGGGAGATACAATCGCGATAGACAGTGTACATGAAGAGAGAACTGTGCAATCAGTTTCATTCGATTTTGGAGTAATTCACATTTCTTGCGTTCCTTTGTAAGTCTGCGGACGTGCTTTATGTTGTACTTAGATATTATTCTTGATGAAAAACATTTGTTTGGACTGTTCAGTGGAAATAGAAAGTGCTGATTATTTGGACTATAATATTATTCTGGAACTGTTATAAATTATTCGAAGGAATTTTGGACAACGCCATCTTGGCAACGTCACGGTTCTTGGCGGAACAGTAACCATCCGGTTTGGAAGTTTATAAAGAACTTTTTATTCGTCTAGGACTGCGATAACATTTTATCATGATTATTCTAGATTCACATCATAATGCTGAAATTCCTCTCACATTTCCATTTATGAATTTGATAATTAAATTCTTTGTTAAGTTTTACAAAACTTGTTGGTTTTGCTTTATCTGTTACTTAGTTTGTGACAATAGAGTTGTAAATTTAAATGTTCCAGGTCATTTAGGATTAAGAAGAACAACAATGGAGATAAATTTCCCCTTGCCTTACACCCTTTATGTATGATAAAAAACATCAGAAAATTCATTAATTACTTAGACACATGATTTTATATCTTTGCAAATATATAATATAACAATAACACATTTTCCTCCGATGCCTAAGGAGTACAATTCATGCCATAATCCAACTCTCCGCACATTATCAAAGGCACGTTTTGCATTTTCTAACTCCAATAATGCTATAAAAAAGAAAATTATTGCCTATTGTGGAATAGTCATTCCTGAATCCAGTTTGAATCTCAGATAATAATTTATTACCGTCAAGGAATGTAGACAATCTTAAATTTATGATTACCACCAACTCCACCAAAGCAGCTTACCAAAGTAATAGCTCTGTAATTTGATATATCAGTTTTGTTGCCTTTATTGTTATCAATTGGACAATAAAACCTTTAGTCCAACAGTCTGGTACATAGCCAGTATTCAGGATTATATTAAAAAGTTTTACATACACATTTAACATTGCAACAATTAAGCTTTATATATATATTCATTTAATATAGTATCAATTGAATCTGCTTTATCATTCATAAGACTATTCATTATTTATGCGAGTAAGTGCATCCGTCCGTTTTGGGGGGGGGGGACGTTTGTTTTCTTGAATTACCCCAGATGTATGTACATGCATATAATGTAATAATAATCTTCTCACAGGTTGCGGTCGCAAATCTCATCATATTCGCGTCCATTTGGCTATTGACATTTCTTGCCCATTTTCTCACTTGCCATCTACTGAATAAGACCCTTAAGTTGGCTTTACGGTGGCCAAGCTGTTGAATGACATTAGCGGCTTTGTGATCTGGAATATTCAAGGGTCATTATTCAAATTAACATTCGTATTTATTCAGTCCTTGGTAGTACCAGTTTCTGTCCTTGGAACATAAAATGAGACTGGGAATTGGAATCGTAGTTCCCTCAGAAATTCAATGGGATATGATAGATATTATTCAAAACCAACATACGTAGTTAGCGTCAACTTTTTGTTGTTTGTTTGATTGATCGATTTTGTTGCCGCAGTTGCCTGTTCATTATCTTCTATATCTCTTTAAATTTTCTGCGCAATTCTGGTGAACTCGACACAACTAGTTCCTTCCATATCATAATAACTTTTGGATCGAGACGTTGCTTCATTGTAATGTGTTTATAGTTTGCCCATTTCCCATTCAAGTTCCTCAGTAAAGAAATGCTTCGGTGTTATTGCAGCTGCATTATAACTGACTTGAACGAGCCATACTTATATATATATATATATATACATATATAACAACAACACATATATATATAACTCTACTATATATATATATATAACCTTATATATAACCTTATATATATATATATATATATATATATATCTATACATACACCAAGGGCAGAGAGAAACGCTTTTTGAACATTTAGGCCATGAAATACATTGAATATATTATACCTTATGTAGGCATGCCTTTCAGTGATTAAACAATTTGTAGTTAGAGTCCACTCCATTTAGTTAGATACCAAAGTTGTTAAAGACATTGCGTCCAGAGAACAAATAAGAAAGTTCTCAAATCTAGCCGCGAACGCCGATATACACTATGTCTTCTTCATTATTTTTGTGTGTGAAGTATAACAGTCATTGCGAAGTATATGTGAAGTACAACAGGCATTGTGAAGTATAAAAGGCATTGTGAAGTATATATGAAGTATAATAGGCATTGTGAAGTATAACAGTATTGTGAAGTATAACGGGCATTGTGAAGTATAACAGGCATTGTGAAGTATAGCCTCATAACATGTTGTCATAGTATTACGGTTACAGCTTTATTGAGGTTTTTTGTTACATTTAGAAATGAGTACATAGTCACACATCGATAACCTTTATCCTAACAATAATGATTACAATGCTAACGTGGTCATAATGATTATAATTGAAACGACCTTTCATACTGTTAATATGGACTAGTTAACATCTTTTGATGAAGCTGAACAGTATCAGTAACCAATCTTTGGGACTTCAGCATGACAAGATGAGGAACTGTAAAGAATCGTTAGGACTTCAGCGTAACAAGATGAGGAACAGTAAACAATCGTTGGGACTTCAGCATGATAAGATGAGGAACAGTAACCAGTTGTTGGGACTTCAGCATGACAAGGTGAGGAAGCCAATCATTGGGACAGCAGCATGACAAGATGAGGAACAGTAACCAATCGTTCAACGTGACAAGATGAGGAGCAATCACCTTACGTTTTTGACCAATGTGACATTCTGTAGTACAATATATATCCGTCTATGTACTGCTAGGAAGGTTTCTCAATTGTTATTGAGCATTTGTATTACTACTAAATCATCAAAATAATATTTGAGAACCCTTCAAAGACATACCGGTACACTCACTGGTCGTAATGTTTTACAGATATTGCTGATCTAAGGCGAAATGAAGCAGCTATATTTATGTCATTAGGCTTAAACTTTGCGATCCGAGGCGCAAGTTTAATATTAAATTATCCATGGTTCATTAACTGTTTCCCCTTCATGTTTTCTTTTGAACCATGAAATGATCTTTTATTCAAATTCCTTTGCAAAGCCATTTTTCCCGACTGAGTTTCGTGTTTATGAACATAGTCATGGGTAGCAGATTGTCCCAGATCTCGCTTTCATTATACTCTTCAGAGTGTGTTCTTGTGAGAAATGTGTATGAAATCAAATTAAATATCAGTAGATCAATATTAAGTCCGAAAATAATCCGCGTATTGCAATACAAAGTTTCAATGCAATCATCGTATTTCCGTTGACCAAAAATTAATAGGCATCTAAAACTTGAACAGGAAGGGATGGGTGGGATGAAATCCGTGATACATAGGAATGAGCGACACAGCCCTGCTGTAATACCTGTACCTGGTCATGTTCACCTAACTTGATCTTAAAACAAAATAATAAGATACGTAAAGATACAGCATGAAATGTATCTCTGAGGGGTGTAATTATTGAGACTCTTGTGTTTGAGACGTTTCACAGTTGAGGATAGTATCGGAATAAATCGATATTTAATACATTTTGCATGTATTTTACCTTTATAATCACCTCTGCGTAGACGGGACGGCAGCCGTGTCTTTTCATAGACTATGTGTTAGCACTTTAGTTTCAAAGATTATACAAAATGTTGATCAATTGATGTTTTAATCACCCTTTTAATAACAAATCTTTTACACCATTGCCTGTTAATACTAATATTACTGATCTTTGACACCAGTGCCTGTTAATAGTAATCATAGTGATCTTTGACACCAGTGCCTGTTAATAGGAATAATACTGAACTTTGACACCAGTGGCTGTTAATAGGAATAATACTGATCTTTGACACCAGTGCCTCTTAACAGGAATAATACTGATCTTTGACACCAGTGCCTGTTAACAGGAATAATACTGATCTTTGACACCAGTGCCTGTTAACAGGAATAATACTGATCTTTGACACCAGTGCCTCTTAACAGGAATAATACTGATCTTTGGCACCAGTGTCTGTTAACAGGAATAATGCTGAACTTTGGCACCAGTGCTGTTAACAGAATAATGCTGAACTTTGGCACCAGTGCCTGTTAACAGGAATAATGCTGATCTTTGACACCAGTGCCTGTTAACAGGAATAATACTGATCTTTGGCACCAGTGCCTCTTAACAGGAATAATACTGATCTTTGACACCAGTGCCTCTTAAGAGGAATAATACTGATCTTTGACACCAGTGCCTCTTAAAAGGAATAATACTGATCTTTGACACCAGTGCCTGTTAACAGGAATAATACTGATCTTTGACACCAGTGCCTGTTAAGAGGAATAATACTGATCTTTGACACCAGTGCCTCTTAACAGGAATAATGCTGAACCTTGACACCAGTGCCTCTTAACAGGAATAATGCTGATCTTTGACACCAGTGCCTCTTAACAGGAATAATGCTGATCTTTGACACCAGTGCCTCTTAACAGGAATAATACTGATCTTTGACACCAGTGCCTCTTAACATGAATAATACTGATCTTTGACACCAGTGCCTCTTAACAGGAATAATACTGAACTTTGACACCAGTGCCTGTTAAGAGGAATAATACTGAACTTTGACACCAGTGCCTGTTAACAGGAATAATACTGAACTTTGACACCAGTGCCTGTTAAGAGGAATAATACTGATCTTTGACACCAGTGCCTGTTAACAGGAATAATACTGATCTTTGACACCAGTGCCTGTTAAAAGGAATAATACTGATCTTTGACACCAGTGCCTGTTAAGAGGAATAATACTGATCTATGACACCAGTGCCTGTTAACAGGAATAATACTGATCTTTGACACCAGTTCCTCTTAATAGGAATAATACTGCTCTTTGACACCAGTGCCTCTTAATAGGAATAATACTGATCTTTTACACCAGTGCCTGTTAATACTAATAATACTGATCTTTTACACCAATGCCTATTATTACTTATTAATATTAATAAACCTGTCCATACTAGTTATTATTAATAAACCTGTCCATACTTATCAATATTAATTTGCCTGTTAATACTAATTAATATTAATAAACCTATCCATACTAATTAATACTAATATTTCTGTTAATACTAATTAATAGTAATAAACCTATCCATACTAATTAATACTAATATTTCTGTTAATACTAATTAATAGTAATAATCCTGTTGATACTAATCTCATATATCAGTGCCTTTATCAACTTGATAGATGAAGCATAATTTTCCTGATGACTTATTGCTTTCTTTCTGACACCACTCGACATTAAAAATTAGATAATTTACCTAAAAGGAAAATACCATTGAAACTGATAAAAGAGGAAGGCATTTTTGTTTTAAATTTCACAATAAACCAGTCAAATATATAACGTCTCCTGTCAACATGGGCATCAAACATGAAAACTTAATGCCTTTAAGTTAACATTGTGTTTATTATTTTATCGTCTGATATAAAATCATGAGGAGAGAAAAACGAATGGATGAATAATGCATCATTTATTCAATCCCGTTTTAAAAATGGAACATTGATGAAAATATTGGCAGTAAGAAGTAAATCGTTATATACAATGCAGTCGTGGAGATATACAAGTCTTTTTCATTGTTAATATTTGTCAATAGCATTGCTTTGACTAAGAAAGGAGGACAATGTTTTATACAGTGAGAGATATAGCTGATAAAATAGAAATCTCCGATTTCGTTTTTGTGTTTCATCCTTGTATTGACCCAGTGGCATATGTATAACTTTTGACCTGACTGACATGAATGTCAACAGCGATATTTATTGATTCATTTATTCATTAAGTTATCATGTCTATGAAACGTGAAGGAATTTGCCTATACACCACGCATTCGACACTGTTGATCACAGAAACAAACATAATGTAATATTAACTGGATCTCTACAACACCAATGAATTATGGCCCCGGATATTCAATTCTAATGGAAATCGAACTCCATGTAACAATCTATCAACGTAATACTTGCACAGGGTTTTATGTATAAATGGTCGGTGGAACGATTCACTACAAGGGGTATCGATTTTTCATTTTAGCAATGCCATGTGGAGGAGCTTAATTAATCTGCATGTATGGATACCCGACTGTTTAGCTATATAGTTGAGGCAACAGGAGTGTCAGGGCGGAATTCCACTACTGTTATGCATTCGTACAGGTTTAATTCATTCGGATATGCGTTTATTTTATGCTATTATATACTCTTCGTTGATTATTAGAGTTTTTGTTTATATCTCACTGACTAGTTGTTACAGCAAAGTCCAACAATTAACGGACCAGTGTTTTGGGATATGGCAAGCGGACACATTGTTCTAGAAAATATTTATTTCTTCATCCATTGTTACACTGTCAAGCAAGAATTTGATCGCCAGACATGGTTCAGTTAACATTAGTATGTACAGGACGAGTACTATGAGGTTTTCATTGTCACATCTGTCCGATTATCTGTAAACGAAATAGGCCACCAAATATAATAATAATAATAATAATAATAATAATAATAATAATAATAATAATAATGACCAA
>JAECUM010031969.1:0-31703 GCA_016617855.1 Megalonaias nervosa
TATATATATAATTAATCTTCAATTTAAATTTATATTTGCCTTCATTATAATATGGAGGAATTTGCGAGATTATCTACAATCTATCCTTCTCAAGCTAGATTCGATCTTGATAGAATGCGCCGCCAAGTTGACGATGCGAACGAGTTAACGTCAACAAGCATGATATCGCTTATGCCGACGAAAATCGAAAAGGACTCTAATTAATCGTATCCGTGAAGCCAAGAAGGAATTTCGAGACGATGGTGCGGCTCATGTATGGTCAACATTCAGAATCATGCGCGACGTTGATGCCACAATGAATGACAAACGAGCAGCGACGATTATTAATTATCTCGACAAGCAAAAATACTTTTTAGAATAAAATTTATCGTGGTTCTGGTAAAACAACGATTGCGATTGAATTATTTCAGAATATTGACATGGTTGTTTCGACACCTACACGTAGACTCGCCAGAGAAATGATCGAACGTGAAGTAAAATCTGAAACTTATCATAGTTTCTTTAGGCGGTGCAGAGACGCATGGACTCCTGAACGAATGGGTGAAAAATATATTCCTAAGATCATTATTTGAGATGAAATATGCACGGTGTCGCTGGAGATATTAAAAATATTTCTTGCTTGGTTGTTGACAAAGAATACTGCTGTGATCATGTGTGGCGATCATGGTCAACCGCCGCCTTTTGTTGGACCATCTCCGCATGAATGGTTAAAAACTTTCGTCGATTATTACGAAGAAATAACTGATGATTATCGATCGATTGATCCAGAATTAAGAGAGTTTAAGAAGTTAATCAGACTACAACCAGACAAGATTCAGTGTGAAATAATGCGTGAAATATTTCGGAAACACATATATGTGATATTTGGAATTTATGGAGTCCTACTGATCTGATGGTTGCAAGTAGAAACGCGTATTTGTATGTGCGCTATTGACGTCTACCAGTTTTAATGGTATCGTGTAGTAAAAACAAAATGTCTGCTTGATGAACTTCATTGGGAGTGCTGACATCAAAATGTGAGTACTGAATTTTTTTAGGTGGTTGTAGATAAATTTGCCATATTGCTGTCGCTACCAATTTTATCAGAGCAATTATCATAGGTCCATCTGGGTCTGGTAACACGCAATTGTTGCTTAATCTGATAATGAGATGACTCAAGTGGGATAAGTTGTATTTAGTGGCACCATCTGTAGATAATCAGCGATTCTACGACGTGCTAAAAGATTTATCACGATAAATTTACATGATACTCGGTCGAGGTATCGTGTAGGTCTCGATAAAATGTTTGGTTGAGAGACAGCAACAGAGAGGGTGACGACCAACAGTGAGTGTCCGGTAGGTAAACGAGGACGCATAAAAGTTTGAAAAATGCAAGCGTCAAAGATATGAGAACCCAATTAGAGACCTCGGTCGGTTATAAGTCTCGGTTTAGCGTTATTTACCTTGTATTTTCATTTTCGTAGGAAGCTTTATTTTCGCGAATGGATTCTTCTAAAAAGTGGTCTGTTCACCCTCGCTGTTGCTATTTATTATCTATGCTAACCAGAGTTTTTAGACAATCATCCGACCAACGAATCATACTCAAACACGATTAGTATTCAGAATACCATAATTAGTGGAATAGATGCAATGGCAAAAACGTATCCTTTATGAACCAACAACTGGAAGCAAAGCCCAAACATGAAGCCGAGGTGAATGTTCAATAAGCCTCGCCTAGCCAATACACACTAAGACTGATTCAAAACATTTAAAACATTGTTTTGTTAGATTGAGACTCTGACGAAGATAAAATGAGGAGATAAATTAGAGACACGTTTAAAAAAAATAATCTGTGTGAATCTTGTTATACTGCTGCTGCTGTTACTACTACTACT
The DNA here is from genome assembly GCA_016617855.1 of Megalonaias nervosa. Lineage (NCBI taxonomy): Eukaryota > Metazoa > Mollusca > Bivalvia > Unionida > Unionidae > Megalonaias > Megalonaias nervosa. The sequence goes on from JAECUM010031969.1 coordinate 1,875, forward strand.
ACTACTACTACTACTACTACTACTAATAATAATAATAATAATAATAATAATGACAATAATAATAATAATTTGGACTTAGTACAGCACCAAACCTTTAGAAGCTCTAAGCGCTTTCCAATAAAAGATAAGACATAAAACATATACACCAACAAGATTACAAAAACAAACACGAATAAATTACAAAATGACAACATGCTGACAATAATTAAGGAAGCAAACTTTATTAAGTCTTTAAGGATGGAAGTGAGATAATTGGAATGTTTCTACACCAGTCGGCTTTGAACAATGTTTCATGTTTTTCGTTATTCTGATTACGATAAAAATGAAAAACCAATAATTAAATTAAGATGTTGTTGAAAACGTTAACACACAAACACACAAAGACACACAGACACACATACATACATACACAAAATCCTGCTCGTCTCCCAAAGTGTAGCAGACTTAATGAAAGCATGATCAGTCTTATCATACACTATAGTCTATAGTGACATACATATCTGTGACTTCGTGCTTAACAAAATGCAATTATCATTTACTAATCATCATTTAGAGGTAACAAGAATCTTGAAGTTGGTGTCTACGACAAAATTATGGGAGTGTTGTACGATAAACCTAGGACACTTAATCCAATGGCGTCGCCAGTTATGGCGGTGTTGGATAAAAAATTATGTTGTAACAGATTGCTACATGTGTGCATAGATAAAAATCATGTTACTGGTCCGTTTATTGACTCCTTTATTGTTTCCTTTTTCCGATATGGTTTGTCGTTATCGTCCTTCTTTTTATTTTCTTTGTAGAGGTAAAGATCGGTCGTTAGCGTCGTCTTATTGAGGAACACCATTTTTAACAACATCAATATATTTAATTACGTCCTGTTCTTGAACGTCTTTCATGTGGTTTTCTTTAATTTTCTATGTTGTCCAAACACGATTCCACAACAACGACACAACAATATTGAGGTATCTGTTTGATAAGACGGACAGCTTTTTTTCACATTCTCCTTGAGATAATTTTACCTTTTTCTTTTTTACAACTTAGTTTTATAAGTCGGTGTTATTAGTCGCTGAAATCAATGTACACATTTGTTTACATTTAATTGCTTTTAGAATGTTTCCATATGCCTGCCTAATTTTTCATTTCGAAATTTTTCTTTCATTCTTATTTTTATAATACCATCAAATACATGTGACTAGGTTAAGGACTTTCTTAGACATATAATAGTACAATCTGGGTCCAAAATGTGCATATTGTTCGTTTTTCAAAACTACGTATAAATCTTTGTCAAAACAAATTGAGGAGAGCCAGCTTAACAATATTTTTTGTTATTGTACGACTTATTAATGAGGTGAGGGTTTTATCTCTAGAATACATCGTTCTTCTTTGTAAACGCTGATTTAGAAACCAACCAATATATAATATAATTATTTTTCGGTTCGTAATAATGACTTTCGTAATAATACAAATCAGGTTGCACTTCGTTCTATTGTCCACCGTGCCAGATTCTTCTAGTCATTGTTAGTTTTCTTAAATCCAAGCCGGGTCGTCTAAACTCTTGAATCTGTTGCTTTTTAAACAAGTTTTGATTAATTGTTTGAATTTTAACATTACTTGTCAATATCTTTCTCCCTTTGAAATACCTTGTATTGTTCACACTCAAAATAAACTCTCTTCATTAGATCAGAAACGCTCTTCTTTTTAGTTATTTTATTTAGAGACGAATCGAAATGTATATTATAGTCATTTTTATGGGATATTTCGTAAACTATTTCCATCATCTTCGTTATAAAGCAACTTCAGATATGTAGGGTTTCTTGAAAAGTGTCTTTCTACCATGGATAACTCTTTATATGACGAATCAATATACTTGTCATTATCGGCATGGAAATAACGCACAAATAGATTTACAAAAATTAATAACGACACACATACGCACGCATGCACACACACAGACGCACACAGAGACACACACATACATGCACGCATGCATGCATACATACATACATACATACATATTTTAAATAAAGTAGCTGCGGCAGTTTCATTGGTTTGAAAAATGTCGTATATACACATGTTTATATCGAATTGCCTTTTAAAAAAGTGATTATAAACATCTTTGAACATTGTGTATGATTAGTAGCACACAATAAAAGAAATTCTCCTATATCCTGAAACTTAGATAAAGACGTAACTTGTTTTCTGAAACGATTTCAGAAGCAATAAACGCCGTCCTGTTACAAATATTGGTTATGTCAGTAAAAAAAATATAATTGCCGTCATACTGTGCTCAAGTAAGGAAAGATTTTATTCATTAATAGCGTAAAAGGTAAGATCGTTAAATAACCTAAATATAATGTTATATGTACAGCTATTTATATTCTTGAATTTGCTTTTGTACGAGATGACTTTTGCCACATAATAAGGTACAAGTAATAACAATCCTCAACTGTATAGTTTCGCCAATTCGCATAAGCATATGCATTTGATTCTTTATATATTTTTTGGCCAAGGTGTTATTTATTTTTGCTATAGTTGCCGATGATAGCCAAAACAGCAAATGATATTGTAGACCGTATTTATTTGAATCTCTTTAGCTGTATTTAAAAAAGTTCACAAACCTTAGAGTAGTTGGAATACGATTGATTGGATTTGATGTGTTTCTAGGTTTGAAACAAAAGTGTGATTATAGTTTAACAGATCGCGGTCTGTCTGGATGTTTTTAAAGTTTTTAAGGCAATTTATTTTTTTCATCTTTAAAATGAATGACCGATTTTCATGCCAAACAATGGTTTGTTGCCAGAATAATTATGTTGTTAGAAAATCCGCAAATGAATACTTGTTAATTTTTACGTCAGTTTTATTTGCTCTCTTGAACGGGTCCTTTTTTGATGAGTGTTACGTTAACAATTGTTTGGTAAACCAATCAGTCATAATGTAGTTAGTTTGCCGCTTTAAACAGAATATAAACAAAAACAGTTATTAACAAAAAGGCATTATTTATGCTATCATTAATGTAAAAAATCATTTTAAAGAAGAGACATGCTAAATCGGACATCTGATCTCCAGCAAAAATGAAACATTTAAGATGCAAATGATGATTAAACCGCTATTATAGCCACCAATAGTTGTTTCCGCTGGCTTTTTATTTAAAATATGGGTAAGGGAATACAAGAAACATATAAAAATTGTGAGATTATCTATGTTACAATGCTATTTTTGCATACGCCCAAAATTTAATGTATATGCATCAGGATGTGTTGATCTAGCTGCAATGTTGTCCTTCCCAATTGGTGGTACCATGGCAGAGGCAAAGGTATACAATCATGAATCGATACACCATCCGATTCAGTGACGGTATTTTGTCAAACATGCTTGCAGAGTCCATATTCATAATAGCATTAAGGATTTTCAAATATTTGACTTCACCAACTCCGAGTTTTGCGAAATTGCGGTTCATAATTTTGCCAAACAACATTAATGGTATATAATAATATTTTTTTCTGAACAGTGTCTGTCATGTGATTAAACAATTTTTGATTCCATCAGATTTTAAATTTATTGTATACTGCCATTTCAGTTAGAATCAATCATAAGATTTTAGTTTGATTTTTGTATACTTCTCAATTTCGGAAGAGGAAACTGATGTTGTCTCAGGCGAGAAGAAACAACAGATTCAAACAGCCTCTACACCAATTAAAAAGAAGAGCATAATTGTTATGGAAAGAGGACAGCAACAGCAAGTCCAGAAATCGTCAGGAACTTTAAAATTTACTAGTGAATCTAAACTTCCACGGCAAAGTTTGATTTAACATAGAGTGGATGCATCAACAGAGGACCATTTCTACAGTGTACCGTATTCATATTGGTTGAATATATCAATGTGTTTGTGTCCTAATTTGCCTTAATCATACTACTCTAGATCCGTAAACAGACAGAAGTTTTAAACATGTGGTTCAGAGTTTGAAATAATGTCGGATCTCAAGCGATTCAAATGATTGTGAAAACTTCAAAAGGGCTTAACATAATATTCTCGAAAGAAAACGTAGAACACACTTAAAAATGAGATTGTTTTACTTAGGGATTCTGTACCAGAACTTCAGGAGCAAGATGTGGCTTCTAAAGTACTTATTCTCACAAGCTGCAGATTATACTGACAGTTGGAACTCTGATAGTACAAGATGTGACAGAGAAATTGAAAACCACAAACTAGAGCGATTGCAGCTGACATCGACAGAGGTAGCTTTGAGAGGATATTATATGAATTGGACCCATTAATGTCTACTATAAGCCAGGTTCTGTTCAGGATATCTTGTGTTTATAATGTGCAGTGTTCATTGCTTAAAACATAATAACAAAGTGGGATTGACATATTTTATATGTCTTTTTCTTTTACTATCTACACCGATAACATCTATCTCTCTAACGAACTTCAACTACAAACAAAGAAAACCCCACATATTTAACAATGGCATGTATGGGAGAATCTACACTCTGGTATTCTATTGTTGATATAGAATTTTCGGAACGATGTAAAACATGGATGCAGTTAGTAAACCCTCGAACAACAGCAAAAGGGAAGTAAAATGGACATTTTTGACACTTCAAAGAATCAGTAGTAATAGTAGCACCATTGAGAAAGAAACATTTGTAATAGTAGTACTAGTGGTGGTAGTAAAAAAACAAACATGTTACTGTATGACGATACTGGAATATCTTTACAAGATATTACATAAATCAGAGATGACTTTTTACCACATAGTTTGTATTACTGGAAACACTGGCACGGACAAGATAATTAGACTAATGTATTTCTTAAATAGAAGCGATTGTTGCTTTATGACCACTGCTAATTTAGCGGGAGCAAACGTCAAGAAAAAAAATTAAGCAAATATTATAAATTTCTTTCGTGTTTAATATTATTGGCAGTGTTTTGTTCTTGGTACTGTTATTCCTTTGTGAAGATCATTTCTTTTTCTTCCTCGACGTGATTAATAATCTTTTCTAAATAGTTTAGATAGTGAACTAATATTTTTTGGTATATAAAGTTTGATTTTACATATCATTATTTTCATGAATTTCAAAGTGCAACCAAAACCATAGGTTTAGAAAGAAATCGGAAAGAATTGATAGACCGACCAGATGTCAGGGAAACAGAAATGGGCCAATCTTGGGGACCAAAGTAAGAAAGGTCCAAATTGATCAAACTGAATAGTTTAGGGTTTCATATAGGATATTTTGTAAATGTTAAATTTAATGGGAACTGTATTTCTTTGTTGTGTGACACAGGAACAAATGTTACATTTCTTAGTAGCAAAGTAGTAAAACCTTGGTCATTAAACTCTGAACATGGGATGACTCCAGAAAAACGAATGTCTTTAACTGTAACAAGAGAAAACCAACCTTTTGACGGTAAAGCAGAAGTAGAAATGATGTTACGACTCCTACATTTACACATAAAATACATACAACAAGATGGCTTACGTGGTATTGACTTTTTAAGAAATACGAATGTGACCCTATCATCAACAAAGGTTATTTAAGAGGAGGAAAAGGACCACGCTATATGAAATCAGATGAAGCGAAAACTGTAGAAATTCCTTCGCTGAAAATGTTGATTTTAAATGGCAAAGCAATCGACCAGTATGATAAAGAAGCAATAGGTTTAACTGATCCATTCTTATAATTTGCAGTGAAAACTGGCCAAGCTTTAATGCATCCTAAAATGGATACATTCCTTTAAAAGTAGCAAATTTAAGAGAAAAACCAGTTCAGTTGGATCAAAATACTTTTACTACAGAATGACAACCAGCTCAATTTGTACAGTACAAAAGTTGGTGCAATTAACAGGAAAGAGGGTAGTGTTCAACAGTTACTAGAATATCTGACAGAAATGTTTGAAAAGTCTTCTAAAAATCTAGGTAAAGAACAAGCTGAAAATTTAAAAGAATTCTTGATAAAACTTCAGAATGTCTTTTCTGCATCATCAAGTGATATAAGTCATAAAACCTCAAATTGATACAAAGAGATACAGACCTGTAAAAAGTATCCCTGCAGAATGCAACTTGCTAAGAGACAAGATGACGAGAATGAAATTTAATAGATGGCAGAAGATGGATCTAGAGGAAAATGTTCACAAAGTCAATGGAATGATCCTATTGTAATGGTGACTAAACCTAATAGTTCAATAAGGTTCTGTTGTGATTTTCGTGGCTTAAATGACGTCACTCTCCAAAAGCCCCATCCATTGCGTAGAATAGGCGATAGTCTTGATGCTTTAGTTGCATTAAAATGATGGTCTTCTTTTGGATATGAAATCGGGTTACAGGGAAGCTGAGGAAAAAGATAAGCATACAACTGCAATAGCCATACCAAGAGGGGACCAATGACACTGGCGCAGATTAGCATTTGGACTCAGCAATGCAAATACTACTTTTACCCGTCCAGATTGCATTTTCTGGTCTCTTATAGGAAATTGTCACTTTGTACCCTGAAGATATCATTCGCTATTCAAAAACCTTTGAAGAGCACTTCACTAATTTGGAGATAGTTTTACAAAGATTAAAACTGCTAAATTGAACTGAGCTCTAAGAAATGCAACCTGTTTTTAAAAAAGAGGTCACCTTTCTACGACATGATATAAGTGAATCTGGTGTGGACGCAAGTACAGATAAAATCACAGCAAGAAGAGACTGATCAACTCATACTAATGTAAAAAGAAGCTAGAAACTTTCATTTCATTGGCAAGTTGGTACAGATAATATTTTGATAAGTTGCTACGTTGGCCAAACCAACAGACCAACTCTCTGAAAAAGGCAGAAGATTATAAAAGACTTAGGAGTGTGAGTTGTCCTTTAGGATATAAAACTTGAGCTGATACATGCACCAATCTTGGCATTTCCAACAGAAAAAGATGCGTTTATTTTTTATTGAGATGCCTCAAATATTGGTCATGGAGCAGTATTCTCCCAAATCCAGAATAGAAAAGAAAAAAAGTAATTAGCTGATTTAGTCAATGTTTCTTCAAAACTGAAAGAAAATGTTGCGTCACAAGACGAGAACTTTTGCAGTGGTAAATGTTGTCAAGCAGTTTCACTACTGTCTTTATGGAAAGACGTTCACATTGAGGAATGATCATATCAGTCTGAAATGGTTGATAAATTTTAAAATGCTAGAAGATAAACTAGTTGGGTGGTTGACTTTTCTGGCTACCTATGATTATGAGATCATGCATAGATCTGGTAGGCTGCACTCTAATGAAGATGCCTTGTCAAGACTTCCGTGTGTCGATAAAAACTGTACATATTGTGCGAAAGTTGAAAATTATGCTGACGGTTAATCGAATAGAAACATGTAGCCTCTATTTCTAAGCTAAAAGATGAAACAGCTTCCTTGTCTCTTCCACCCAATGTAAACTCAAAAAAAAAAATGATAAGGCATCCTGGGAAGAGGAGAGAAAAGAATATTAGCTTCAGAGGTGATAATGGCTTAAATGCCAACTAGATTCAAGACATATTCTGATTATTAGGTCATCCAAATTGGATTCCTGATGAGGTCAAATAGATCAAAGAGGCTATGTTTAAACGTTTAGTTTTCACCATCTTGGAGGAAAACTGGAAAGGAATTGGGACAAGGATGCGAAGCCTGTGGTGCTAAACCAGGGTCTTATAACCAGTACTTTTAGTGGAGTAGAAGAAAACAAACGATCCTTTTCAGGACCACAAAGGTCTCTAGAAAGGATAAATATTTCTGAATTTTGTGTGCTTGACAACTAAAACTTTAAATTCCCTCCTACTCCTTTTCTGGTGATAGCACGAGTTTTGTATGAAAGGGTATAGCATTTCCTATAAACATTGCCTTACCATCGTGTGTGATAGTTTGTAGTTGAATGTATGACCCATTGTAAACTTTTGACCCCTTAAATCCTTTTGATCTCAAGTACTATCCCAATGTTAAACCTATATACCAAAATTAACATAGATTTTCCAGAATGGCCCCAAGTGCAATCCCCATAAATGTCTATGTTTAGGTTAATTTTCGTATAACCCAGAATACCCACGCTCATGGCTTTTTGTACAATCCTGACAAAAAATCATATATTCTGCAAATAATTTATGAACCGGGTGATGTTTATAATTTGTAATACTATATTTTAATTTCCTTTGCAATACTAGATCTAGTTTTACGAAAACCGATACATATTGCGCCTAATAACCACACTGGCAGCAATGTTATTGTTGTTTTGTTGTTGTTGTTGTTTTCTCCCAATATATCCAATGTCAAGTGACTGGCAAAATCTTACAATTTGTACCAAACTGGTTGTATTAAATAAGGGCCAGTTTCTGCCTCCCCCTACAAATATTTGTGTTCGCCCTCTTCATCCTGGAGATGAAAGAGGTTCTTTTGTAAATGTTTTCCTTAAGTTCGCAGCATCACCAACAAACGCACACACACACACGCATATTAGCACAAAAGCTCAACCTTTCAACACTTCAAAGCATGTTTAGTCATGTGGATTTATTTTGTCTTCCTTGTCCAAAACGTGATCTGCACCTGTCTAGTTTTATCGTTAAAGTACTTATTTATTGATTTGATAAGTGGCGCTTCCTTGATCACCTAGCAATGTTGTCTTGTGCTGAAGATCTTGGTGCACCGCAAATAACCCTTACCCTTATAAAGGTGCTCGCACAAAAAGATATGACCCAACGGTTATTTAGTTTCACATTTAGCGTTGAAATGAATTCTTTTGTTTGTTGTTCTACTTAAACCTGCCAATTTGGTGCGATTTGAGAACATGTCAAACGTAGTTACATGATTTGTTTTGGAATAATATGATGAGACTGATCAATAATCTGTAATTAATTTGTGTAGTCTTTTGAACTATAAATATTAGAGATTACTCTTGGACACAAACCTTGCTAAAAGATGATTGCAGGTATTGCATACCTAAATTCCTGGTCACGTATATTTTAAATGTTTTAAGCAAAATTCAATCTCAATCCCAAATTCAGAAATCTTACTTGTAGTATAACTTTCATATACATGAAACTAGATTAGTAGATTTTTTCAAGATTATTTAAACTTTGATTCCTCTATCGGCCAGCTAAATTTTAATTACGATTATTTCATCCACGTATAACATATGAGTTTTTGTTGTTTTGATCGTATAATCGATTTTCTTGCTTAACAAGTTAGGAAAACAGGGGAGCAGTCTTCTTTGCTTATCTGTAGTCTTTTTCTTATCAGAACAAAAGTCATTTTGATTTAGGTTTAAAGTGGGACATAATAATTACTCTAAGATGTAGTTTTATCAAGCCTAGACTTGCCATGCGACAAAAGTAATGCCACAGTTATAAAATCTATCAATGTTTTACTTCAGAACAAAATAGGTAATCTATATTACTTGAAAAGATAAATAACTGAAATTAAGTATCCATTTGTATTCTTTTCGCGCGAGTACTGTTGGTCTGTGTGCACTTGGGGTCTAAAACGACTAAACATATCTAAACCTCCATTCTAATGTGCTGAGTACATAACATTGCCGAAATCCAACCATAAACCCATTTCATGGTGTCGAGTCGACACTAGTAAAAAAAAATTATTGCATGGACATAGTTTTAGAACTTGTGCAGGAACAGTCTAAGTCTTCGTTTTCAATGCATGATTCTACCTTTGAACTTAAAACCATTGCAAAATGAGGTGTTAAGAAGTTCATATCACCTTTGTTTTATTACTATTGAGAGAGAGATACAGTGACGGAGTCATTCAATGGACATAAATAATGTGCTACTATGCTTAGTTGATCATGTAATTCACTTATGATATTGTACTGTAACAAGTATCATAACATTTCAATGGCTGATGGAAAGTTAAATTATCAATATTTATTAAAGATACATATTTTATCAAAATAGTGTTACATTAATTTAATCCTTGTAACTGCCTTCAATTATTGTGACAGATAATGCTGGTTTATATACCGTTTGTCGAAGATATATATCAGTTATTAGATACAGGGGCGTCATGCCATGTAAAAGATTAGAGTTGAAATAAAGATGATAATGTTTTCTGCTGTTGTTTCTTTAAACCACGCCTTTAACGCATTATTGGCAATATTATGACGGAAAAGTTGGAGCTAAATGTCTTTTCAAGGATGCACAGAGGCTGGTATGGTCGGGTATGACGGGTTCGATATGGCCCATAATATGCCAAAAGTGTTAGAAAGACAAACCCACCCACCCACCCCCAAAAAACTTCACCACCATATGCATTACTATTATCCAGAATTTGTCGAATCCAGAACATTCGTACAATAAACAAGATAAAATACCCTTCGAATAAAATTGGAATATGGTTCTATCCAGAATTTGTCGAATCCAGAACATTAGTACAATAAACAAGATAATTCGAAATTCGAATATGGTTCTACCTTGTGGCTGCCGACCGTTTTACCAAAGTCTAGGTTCAACTGATACATTGGCTTACATTGTCTAGCTTGAAGTTGGTATGTAGATTTGTACAACAATCCTTTCTTTAAATCCATCCATAGTAATGTTTTCCCTACATTTTAAATTTTATTTGATAGTTTTGGGCCAAATGAAGTAGCGTATACACATTTCCTGTAAGGCAGACACAATATATACTTTATAGCACATTTGAAAGCAATCCTTTTACGCTACGAAAGTACCGTACAGTGCATGCCAATTCTTTGTAACGTAAATTCAGTTAAACCTTGTATAAAGACAAATTAGATCCTTTTGCAACATTTAATTTGTAAGCAGCAATAATCTACATTCCTATTAGTTACTGGCATCCATTATGTGATAAACTGTCAATTAACAGGTAAGTTATAAAATGAAATGTTTTGCATTATAGAAGCCGCAAAAGAAAAAAAATGAATAACATTATTCAAATATATTTCTCATGTTCTCCAGAATATTTCGAGTTCAATAGGAATTGAATAAAATGCTGTGGAAACTGCAGCACTAATTATATTCGCGTTGTGGAGACGGAGGTATCAACAGTTCGACAGCAAAAAGTGTCTAACGCCTTATGAACCGTAAAATTCGTGAATGTTTGTTTCAGCGCATCCTTGCTCCACGATGATACTGTAAAAATAAATTTGCTCATAGAAAATGAACAGTTTGCAAAAATTTCTTTCTTGGAGCACGGCTGCGCTCATATATAATTTGGATTATACAATTGCCAACTACATTATTTATTTTGCTATTTCTATTTCGAACACCAGTCCATGTTCGAGGGTCCGTTGTCAGCATAAAATATAACTATAAACATAATGAATATAGGAGAGTTTCATCTGTAAATTGTATAACACTATCAAAGAAAGAATCATTTAGTTCTCAAGCGCCCACACTAAACAACCAACTTACGGTTGGAGTGAACAATACCACACAATTGATATACAAGAAACAGTTCAGAGTGACCACCACCCAAAGAGAGAGGGAGAGAGAGAGAGAGAGAGAGAGAGAGAGGGTGGGAGGGGGAGAGAGAGCAAAGTGGTAGTCAAATGGGGGAGGGGGCGGAGAGCGGGGTAACAGAAAAGGAATGAATGAAAAGCTGAAACGTCATCCCCTTTCATTGTATAGATAAAAATGAACTGCAAACATATATTTTCATAAAACATTGCTTTATAGATGTATAACGAAGACGTCAGAGAAGCACATATCGAGTTGATCATTACAAAATGATATTCTCTAGGCGATAGTGTGTTATATTTAAAGATATTTTTTAGATGGCCATGTCCCTATGTATCATAAGGTGTGGATGTCCCTTTGTGTCATTTTTAAGAATTGCAATTTATTTCGAAGAGCTTGTATCGATTATTTTGATATGAGATATGACATATTTTTTCCCATGTTAGCTTCTATAAAGTGAACCTTAACTAATACGACGAGATCGGGTTCCTGCGTTTGAATGCGCTGTATTTCCGCAGTTCTTTCCAGTAGTGGTCACCCTTTTCTCCTTCGATCTTTCAATGACCACTTCGACCGAAGTTGCAGAACTAGTCGTTTAAATTTCTTTAATTTTTATAGGATCAGGGAATATTTCATAACCATTAATAACATTAACTGTTAATAACATTTCTAACTGCCCAGTTCATAAGTGAGCTCTTTCTTCTTGTGATACGTCACATCCACATACATATCAGTAGCAGGTAATACACTGCCAACGTTTGTGAGCTTTATACTTTTAAGCACAATTGTTCGTAAACAATGCAGTAGATATTTATCATAACAACGAATAATGGGTTTTCATATATGGGAGATTGCCAATCAAATCTATATAGAAACCTTCATAACTTATTTTAAAATTTTAAACAGTGATTCAAATAGTTTTAATTTGTTTGTTTATTAGTTTTGGAAAAAAAACTACATGATTTTCTTTTTATCTTTTGGTGACCAATATATCTCGAGTCGCCCGAACAAGGTCATATCGACAACGTGGCATTTTAATAAGCTGAGTCAGCTTATTTCAATTGCTTAGGATTGCTATTTGAAATACTGAGACTTACCAAAATTAAATTCTTGTTTGAAGGAAATAAATATAATTCAACATGCTCTGAACTTTGTTTTACATTCCGCGAGAATTCATGATGTTCATCGTTGACCATCTCCAATGTCATACATACAATTTGTCATCTGAATTATCTTCCATTCTTTATTTATTCTTCTTCTTTGAACCACATGGGACGTAATTTTCAAAATCATATCAATTTTGAATCGTTATGGGTAAAATCTCCATCTTAAGCTTAAGGTCAGTTTTATAATCTCAACGTTGTTTGAATTATGCACGTGCAGATGTGTCACATGAGGTTGCAATAAAATTATGCTTCTAAGAAATTATTTAAGGCAGGAAGCGACGGAGCGTGTACCTCACCTTGCTGTCTTGTTTGCGCCAAAGGTCAAAGGAATTTCTCTGTCGCGTTTTTCTCTTTTTATTTATCTTACATCAAAGCCAGGGCCATCGAGCGCCAGCTCAAGCTCAACCCTGCCTGTGGTTGGGGACCAACGGGCCCCAGCTCAAGCTAAGCCCCTACATATGGATCTGCACCATCGAACGCCAGCTCAATCTCAATTCCTGTCTGTTCTTGGGAATCAATTCATTCGCAGTCCTTGTCCGTGGATGGGGAGGCCGTGAGCATATTCAGACATACAATTTTATCCACGAAACTGTTCCTGATGGAGAATCTATACTGGCTATAGAGTAGACATAACTATGTGTACCTAATCAGTAATAAATATACATAATATAACGTAGAAGTTTATGGTATTGATCCTTTTGTAGGTTTCTTCCAGTGCTTTTATTGGTTTTAATCTATAGTATCCTTTAAATTTTGTTCTGGATGTGATGTATGCTATATCCTTTTATACTAAACTTGTATCATACGGTACTACCTTTTGGCTTTCTAAGTGAAAGAGAAATCAGTTATTCTGAAAATTGTGTTTAGCAAACTTCTCAAATACATATTTGAATAGTATTATCAGAGAGTGCAATATAATTTTTTGAATCGATAGTTCTAATATTTATTTTACCATAGATACGGTTGTCAACAGCTTTACGCAGGACCTTGCGATAAGTCATGCAGATTGCATAATGACCGGAAATTACCGGCTAGTCAAGCGCAAACATCAACCACAGCGAATTTGCACAAGGAAGAGTTGTGGTGGACTAACACGGTCAACATTCGCATTTGGGACAAAGGTACCTTGTCTTTACTGTAATATTTTAAAAAACTATTATACTATACAAAATAATGGAAGTGTTAACTGCCTAACTAACGAAAGTATCGTACCTTTGATTTGTATTTTCCCATTCAAACAAAACGTGCTGAAAATTGTAATGTGAGTCATGTAAGTTTAAGAACATGGCAGACTTACTAAAATAACATGAATGTTTACTAAAACAATATGTATATGCTCTTAGGTTACAAAAAGTGAAATGTAAGAATCCCATCTGAAATCGTAGATGATTCCTAAGATTTTGTGAAGCAAACTAGCATGGTGGAGCATTCCACGCTTCCATTAACTCCGTTTTTCTCCATTAATCCTACAACAACTACAGGTGGGATCTTCTTTACCTTTGGACTGGGCATTTCTCGACGTAAATGTCGTTTGCGTTGTGTGCTGGCATGGGTGGAGGCTTAAAAAATTAAAACAAATATCAGGACAAGAGACTGAAATATTTCGAAATAGCAAACGGAAGGTGCAATTAAGTCCCCTTCCAACAACACATTATGTTTGATATGTGACCTAGACACAATACTGAAACAGCCAGACTTAGATTAGGAACAGACTGTAAAATAAGCAATGCCATCTAGGTCTTTCATTATGATTGTCTTGCAACAATTGTGCTCTTGTGAATGAATGAATGAGCCAATCAATCAATCAATCAATCAATCAATCAATGTGTCCCACCTTTAGAGTCCTACTAAACACCGTAAAGACGAGGAAAGACAGGGCCAAGACTTCACATAAACATTTTAAGCTGACAATTGTGAAAATTACTGAATGTAGATTACAATTATATAAAAATTGAAATGTTTCTATTGTCCATATTTTGTTCGTTATTTCTGTTTTTTTTATATATGTCTGATGGAATTGATAGTTATAATGAATTATTGTACCTATTCAAAAATGTATTTTGACAAAAACTGGAATACTCTTATTATTATTATTTGTAATATATTTTATCTCATTCAGTAATAATAACGTACTAAATTCACTGGGGAGTATATTATAAGATATTTGCACATAATGAATGCGTGTTTAGTTGCAGATTTAATTTTAGAGTACACCGCAAAGATGGGAAAATACAGGACAAATAGGGGCAAAAGACACACAAACAGAATTCAGAAACGTTCCTGGATAGCATTTTATCTTTAGTATTTGCTACCCATTTTTGTCTGTATGGAGCACCACAGGTGTATACCCGGGACTTGGGACGTGCATCCAGCCTTTTAAGTCCCATAATTTTGAATATTGTGTATGCTAATTGCATACTTCTGAATTTATCAAGACAATATTGTCCAAAGCATTAGCATTTGAATAATTGTTTTGTTTGAATTCAAATGTTAACATGTCAGTGTATTGGATTAAATTTATCAAATATAGACTATAAGGAATTTAATAATTACCTATCGGTTTAATGTGTATGAAATTTTTAATTGATAACTATAGTTTTTTATTTCCCAAAACATATTATTTAAATATTAATAAAATAATACACAATTTAAGATGTCTAGGTATAAAGAGATGCTTAAATGATAAATTGATGCAAGATGATGGAAATACAAATGCAAATCTCTAAACGAACATTAAAGGTGAACAAACGACAAAGTACATATACAAAAAATGAAGATGTATGTGTACATGTAAAGCTCAATAGTAAATTCAATATTTCTTTGGGGTTTTGTCCTGTACATGTTTATTGCAGAGCTGCAATTAAAAAACTTGTATATTTGTACACAATCAACATTTACATATTTCAAATTGTATGTATCTCTTTTTTTTTTAAATTGTTACTTTATTGTTACGATTTTTTTTTCTTATTTCCTTGAACATTTATACATAGAAATAAAATGAAAAAGGATAAAAGAGACTAAAATCTAATTTTTGAAAAATTTTCTTTTCTTTGTATCAAAGTTCAATACATATACATTGTAAATACAAATCAGTTCAAAAATGTGTGCTGTACCGTCCAAACTGACCTCATTTTACTAGTTGACCTCGTGCCCTTGCTGGCTTTCTCGCACAGGATTGAGGCCTTGGTACTGTGAAGGTCCCATCTTAAGACATTACAATCGGTGATTTTGTTCCCCCCCCCCCTTCAAAAACTTTAAAATGGCGATTTTGCGGACCAAACAAAATGAGACAATTTAAACTTGACTAGTTCAGGTTAAAATTTCCGGTGTCATAAATAGTTGGTGCAATTTCCACCAGATGGGTGTTAACAAGTTCGTGCAACTTGTTGACGAGTTCATCAATTTTCAGTGGTTTCCAATTACATGCAACTTTAAATATATGGTTTTGTGACTCTGTGCTGTTATTTTTCCACAGTTTGTCTTCGCGGTTAATGCAGTCTGTGGCAACTTTGTCCTTCGCATACTTGTCATAATAGTTTAAACAATATTGGCTGGTCTTAAAGTTTTAATTTTAATTCAATTATGTATATTTAGTTTAATTGTTTCTTTGTTAGTTTTAAAAAATATATATTTCATTACATGCTACTGTAATGTAACATAGTATGCTGGACTTGACCTTCTCCAAAACTGAGTTCATTTCTGCTTGACCTGACTGACTTTTCTTAAACAACTACTACATAGCTAAATTATTCTCTCTGAGTGTGGGCTTAATATCAGGATCTTTATTAATAGAAGAAGTAAATATGTTTATTTGGGTCAGGGTTTTGGACTTTCCTATGTGAATTTTACAGATTATGATTTTGATTTTGTAAACATAAGGATCAGTCTAGATGGCTATTTTCCATTAGATAATGGGGTTTTGTTTAAAAAGAAAATGCTAATTGTGACCTGAGGCCAAGTAGGGATTATATAATCTTGTAACTTGGAGGACTTTGTCATTTGTGCTTTATCATCTAGCACTTTCAAGTTGTATTATGTTGTGACCAGTTGGGCTGAATTTTATTTGCTTTGATTTGCTTCACATTATTTAATTGAAGTGATTATTTTCTCTGGAAATACAAAAGTGCTGTGATAAAATTCTTGGATGGAGACATTTACTGGAATTTATACTGAATTCAAACCCGGAATTATATTACTGTGATTCAACAAAAGACTGTTGACACATCAGCACTCCATAGGCTATAACAGACACGTCATCGCCTTCAGTTTTGGATTTATTCGGGACTTTACTGAGTTTTTTCAGGACTTTAAATTATTAAGACTTGTCTGTAATTCTTTGAATATTTTGGGATTTAATTCGCAATACCGTTAGCTCTTTTTTCTCATTATCACTTTGTATTCTAGGAAATAAATTATTGTTAAATTTTACAAAGCTTGTTGTCTTTCACTCTTTTCTGTTACTTATTTTAAGAGCATAGTCTCGTAACAGAATTTGGGGACTCCTCCGGGATACGAATTTTGCTAAAATATTTCAGAAAACTTTGTTTTTGAAATTTAAATGTCCCTCCTAGTTTCGGAAATTTTAAAATCCCAAGTATTATTTCCCATTTAAGAAATCTTTGGTGAAATTAAGAAGCTTTTAACAATGTCATCTAAAGTGGAGATCTTTATTTCAAATCCTAACCAGGAACAGTTAGACTCCTTGAAAGGAAATGAATTGCTTCAGCTTGCCAGGAAATACGATTTCTCTGAGGCAAAAGTTTCTTTAACAAAGCAAGAAATAAAACATATTTTGGTCCAATACTTGGTGGAAAATAATGTTTTATATAACAGTGATTTCGATTTGATTCGTAAGTCTGTATCAGACTTTGACATAAAAGTAATAGAATTAAAATTAAAATACAACATAGAATTATAGTTAAGAAAGCTTGAACTTCAGAAAGATAAAGAGGAGAAACAAATGCAGCTAGACAAGGAGGAAAGAGAGCGGAAAATGCTGTTGGAAAAAGAGGAGAGAGAAACAAATGCAGTTACAGAAAGAAGAAAAACAAATGCTGTTGGAGAGAGAGAGAGAGAGAGAGAGAGAGAGAGAGAGAGAGAGAGAGAGAGAGAGAGAGAGAGAGAGAAATGCAAATGCAAAAAGAAAAGGAAGACAGAGAATTTCAATTTAGATTAAAAGAATTAGAGCTGGCAAGTGAAAAGCACATCCCCACTTTACATACAAATTCAAGTTTTGATGTTGCTAAGGATATTAGGTTACTCCCCCTTTATAGGGAAAAAGAAGTAGATCAATATTTTCCTCATTTTGAAAAAATGCTGAAAATTCGAAAAGGCCAATCATTGGACTCTATTATTATAGAGCGTACTTTTTGGCAAAGACCGAGACATCGGTACTTCCCCGTCAGTACAGCAAAGTGCTGACAATGATATAGTTAAAGAATGCATCTTAAAGGGTTATGAGTTAGTCCCTGAGGCTTATCGACAAAAACTTCAGGAACTATGAAAAATACGTTATACAAACTCATGTCGAATTTGCAAGAGAAAAAAGCATTTATTTGATCAGGTGGTGCTTAGCCAAGAAAGTTGATCAAGATTACAAAATCTCAAACAACTCATACTAGTTGAAGAGTTCAAGAACTGTGTCCATAGTGACGTTAAGACTTATCTTGATGGGCATAAGGTCGCAACTTTAGACGAGTATTCCTTAGCTCATAAAATTTCTTCTGTTAAGTATGTCTTCCACTCAGCAGTCCTCTAGTAAAAAAAATTATTTGAGCCTAATATGAGCCCTTCTAAATTTTAATCTGTCACAACTTTTAGAAATTAAGGTTTTGATAAGATTGATCAGAAGCGCTTATTTCTTCCTACGTGTACCTATTGCACGTTATTTTTGATTGCTACAAATTGAAAAATAAGTAACCTATTCCAAATGCTCTTATTTCTAAGAGATTAAGGTCACGGTCATGTATTGAAAGCAATACATATGTTGGGTCTCATAAACCCCAGTCTGATTTTATTATGGAGAATTATGAACCGTTCATTTCGAAGGGTTCTATATCACTCATGGGAGATTCGGTCAGTCATATCCCTATTAAAATCTTAAGGGACACAGGAGCTTCTCAGACTCTTTTATTTTCAGTTACTTTGTCTTTTTCTGATAAGTCTTCTTCTAAAGAGAGTGATCTTATTCAAGGAGTATAGTGCGGCTTTGTTAATGTTCCTCTCCATTGTGTAAATTTGTCATCAGACTAAGTCTAAGGAACCGTGACATTCGGAACAGTGTCGTCTTTACCCATTGAGGACGTTAATTTATTACTAGGCAATGACCTAACTGAAGACAAGGTTGTGGTTAATCCAGTTGTAACTCACAAGCCTTGTTTGGATCAGAAAGTTGATCGCATTGAAAACGCAATCCCTGATTTATACCCAGTTTGTGCAGTTACTAGAGATATGGCGAAGAAAACTTTTAAGAATGACGTTGATCAGGAAAGTATTCCTTTAGCTGATATATGTATTGGTCAGGCTTTTGATGAGGTCACTATCACTCCTTGTTTCGATCAATCAAAGGGTATAGATCACAGTGATCTTCTTTTAACTACTCTTTCTCTTTATTCTAATCAGGGTGACAAACGAAACTCATTTGTCATTGAACAGGAAAAAGATCCTGATATATCCTGTTTGTTTCAAAGGGCCATTAGCGAAACTGAAGACACATAAGTACCTGTTTGCCATTTCATTAAAACTATGATTCTTATAAGAAAATGGAGACCACCTGAGGTACCTGGTGCTGATGAGTGGTCAGTGAACTATCAAATTGTAGTTCCAAAATCGTACAGACAGGAAATTCTTAGTCTGGCCAATGAAACACCTTTGGTTGGTCATGTAGGGATTAATAAAACTTATCACAAGATCTTGAATCACTTCTATTGGCCAAAAATTAAAAGTCGTGTTTATAAATACTGCAGATCTTGTCACATTCGTCAAATGGTAGAAAAACACAATCAGAAGATAGAGAAAGCCCATCTGCAACCTATTCCTGCATTTGACGAACCATTTAGCAGAATTATGGTAGACTGTGTCGGTCCCTTACCTAAGACCAAGTCAGGTAACCAATATGTGTTGACCATAATGTGTGTATCTACAAGATTCCCAGAGGCAATTCCTTTCAGGAATATTAAAACTAAACCAATAGTAAAAGCTTTGATAAAGTTTTTTACTCCATTTGGCCTTCCCAAATTTGTCCAATCTGATCAAGGTTCAAATTTTATGTCTGGAATTTGGAATTTTTTCAGCCAATTAGGATTGAATTTGGCATTCAGCAATTCAAGTTAAAAGTGAAATTATGGTTCGACAGCAATACAATGGTGATAGAGTTCTGTCTCTCTTGCTCATTCTTCAAAATTTCTTCTGATCAGGTATTATGACCCTTACAAAGTTAAGAAGAAAATGAATGAATTAAAGTACAATAATAGTACTCCTGGGATGTAAATAAATTAAAAGAGTACTAGTATGTTTATAGAGATAGCCAGGTTAATCATGCAATTAATTTAGTTGTATCTCTCACACACACTGAGTATTTAGGCGATGGAATGCAATCGGACGCTACTGATTTTGAGTAACAAATCTTCGAAATTCAGATATTATGAATAATCTGGACCAGAAACTCTCACAGTTACAGCAATAAGAAAATAATGAACTAAAACAGTTATTATTTGAATATGAGCACTTATTTCAAGATGTTCCTACAAAAACAAATAAAATCTACCATGACGTTGAACTTGTACATTCCACACCTGTGAAACAACACCCGTACAGGATGAACCCTCTCAAACAGGAATGTTTGAAAAAGGAAATTCAGTATTTGCTGAAGAATGATTTCATAGAACCGAGTAAAAGTGACTGGAGTCCACATTGTATACTTGTTCCGAAACCAGATAATAATTTCCGCATGTGCACTGATTATAGAAAGGTGAACAGTGTGACATAAACAGATTCATTTCCATTACCAACAATCGATGACTGCATTGATAACATTGGAAATGCAAATTATGTCACCAAATTTGACCTTCCGAAAGGATTTTGAAAAATTCCACTGACGGAAAAGGTAATGGAAATTTCGGGATTAGTAACTACAGATGGACTTTATCAATATAAAGTGATGCCTCTTGGGATGAAAGGTTCGCCTACTACTTTTCAACATTTAATGAATATGATTACATCTGGTCTAGATAAGTGTGATGCTTACATCGATATGTCATCATCTACAAGACAGCTGGAAAGATCATTTAGCGAAAATTCGGAAATTCTTTGACAGACTCACTCATGCAAATTTGACAATTAATTTTTCCAAAAGTGAGTTTTGCCGTGTTTGTGTAACATTTCTCGGACATATCGTGGGACATGGAGAAGTTAAACCTATAGATGCTAAGGCCAAGGCTATCTCTAAATTCCCTGTGTCTATCAGTAAAAAGCAACTGATGCGATTTTTCCGTATGCCTGGATACTGTCGTAAATTTTGTTCCAATTTATCCATAATTGCTGAACCCTTGACAAGTTTATTTAGCAAGAAAACCAAGTTTGTTTGGTCTGAAAAATGTTAGGACTTTTTTTGATAAGTTCAAGGCCATACTTAAGAGTGCACTAGTCCTCACAGTTCCAAATTTCTGTCAATTATTTAAACTGTCTGTTGGTGCAAGTGATGTTGGGGTTGGAGCAGTATTGATTGAAGAAGATAAAAATGGTGTAGACCATCCAGCGTGCTATTTGTCTAAGAAACTAAAGAAGCACCAGAGAAATTATTCAACAATCGAGAAGGAATGTTTGGCCTTGATATTGGCATTACAATACTTTGAAGTCTACATTAGTTCAGTTCCTTTTCCGATTATTATGTTTAGTGATCATAACCCCCTTACTTTCATCAGCAAGATGAAAAACAAAAATCAGAAATTATTAAGGTGGAGTTTGATGTTGCAGGAATATAATATTGACATCAAGCACGTTAAGGGAAAAGACAATTTAATAGCAGATGCACTTTCACGTGTATGGAATTTTATTGTTTCATGTATACTTTGTGTCATTCATAAAATTTCATGTTATGTTTTTTTACCACATGTATATTTGACTTAGAGTAAAAAGAAAGATTTATTGCGTAAATCTTTCTTTTCTTTTGAGGGGAAGTGTTATGTATATTTAATTTAATTGTTTCTTTGTTAGTTTAATTTTTTTTTATTTCATTACATGCTATTGGAATGTAGCATTATATGCTGGACTTAACATTGTTCAAAACTGAGCTCATTTCTGCTTGACCTGATTAACCTTTTTATATTCCATTTTATGTAAACAACCAATCAATAGTTAAATTATTCTCTCTGTGTATGGGCTTAATATCAGGATCTTTATTAATAGAAGAAGTAAATATGTTTATTTGGGTCAGGGTTTTGGACTTTCCTAATTGAATATTACAGATTATGATTTTGATTTTGTAAACATCAGGATTATTATAGATGGTTATTTTAGGTAATGGGTTTTTTAATAGAAAATGCTAATTGTGACCTGAGGTCAAGTAGGGAACTATATAATCTTGTAATTGTGAGGACTATGTCATTCGTGCTTTAACATCTAGCACTTTCAAGTTGTATTGTGTTATGATCGGTTGGGCTGAATTTTATTTGCTTTAAATTACTGAATTGAAGTGATTATTTTCTCTGGAAATACAAACGTGCTATGATAAAATTCTTGGATGGAGACATTTACTGGAATTTATATTGAATTCAAACCCGGAATTATATTACTGTGATTCAACAAAATACTGTTGACACATCAGCACTCCATAAGCTATAACAGACAAGTCATCGCCTTCAGTTTTGGAATAATTCGGGACTTGTACTGTGTTTTATTCAGGACTTTAAATTATTAAGACTTGTGTCTGTAATTCTTTGAACATTTTGGGATTTAATTCGCTCATAGATTGATGTTAATATAAATTATATAATGCATACATACATACATACATACATACATACATACATACATACATACATACACACACACACACACACACATACATACATACATACATACATACATACATACATACATACATATTGGAGGTACGCGGCTTACCGCTGGTACGTACCACGGTACTTTTTCACTGAACCGGTACGTCGGAAATTTTAGTCAGTGAGGAATGCACGGAAACTCCCTAGGAACATTGTTACGACTTTACTGATATTAACAGCGTGTTTTCATTATTCATGACAGAATATTTTCAAACATTATCTGTCACAAAACGGTCGTTATCAGTCACAAATTAATGGTAAATATTACAAATATAATTATATTTATATTCCTTTAATTACATGTTCGACACGTGTCACGTATGCCAAAGCTATGGCCAAATGGAATGTTGTCAAACAATTTCCAGTCAAATCCAACTTTCGCAAAAATTTCGGAAACAAAAAAAAAATGACCCCGCAAAATACATATGATGTTTTGCTTATTTACTAGCGTATACGAATGTGTTCAGTATGTGTATTCTTTTGTTAGCCTGCGAAGCACCCTACGATTTTCAGGACCGCACTTATTTTCTGTTTCTGAACTTTAAGTAATTTCTCAAGTCCACTAAATATTTGCTCCTTTGTTAAGTACAAGCGTTTTAATGTTTACTTGCCCTCTCGGATAAATATCTTGCCCGGGTGTTGGCATCCCACTGAAAGCTTTCCCGATTTTTATATCAATAGTGTAGCTAGAAAACTGTAGACTTCAGTATCAAACTTCCTATTGTTAGAAATAAGCTCTCTAATGTCAGCATGGTGTCTTTCATAGTATCAGCTATATTGTAAGTTTAATCATCCCACTTTAGTTACAGTTTTCAGATTACAACTTGCTAAAAGTTAACAGATACATAGAAAATTCATCTATTATACGTTACTGTCAATTTAATGTTCGGAGTGGGCAGGGTTGTGATTTTCTTTTATGAACTGGAATATTCTCCTTTCGTTTATCTCAAAATAATGAATATTGTATCCAAATAATACCATGGATATAATATGGTGTTACTTTGCTATAAATCAGAGCAAGATATTTTTCCAGTTATTGACAGACTGAGATTAACAAACTGTCAGACCCCTACTACAGAACACTGAATTATTGGTCCTTAATATAATTGCGATATACCGTTCTGCCTATTTGGTACGTTCAGAAATACCGCGGTACAAAATATTTCGTCACACACACACACACACACACACACACACACACACACATTTAATTCATCCGCAATGTGACAAGAGATGCACGGAAAACATCCGTGTGAATAATTCGTTCCAATAAAGAATGGAATCTATAGGGCGGTTGCTGATTAGGCACGAGTTAGTGATTAAGTATTTATAATATTGTGGATGCGACATAGCTTTAAATTCTAGGACTAATTTTCATCAGGATAAATCAGGTATACAAAGGAAGACCGAAAAACAATTCTGCTTCCCCAATAACTAAAAATTCAAACTCATTGAGTGATAAATCGTATACATGACCTAACCCATCGAACCCTTCAAAATGATGTAGAAGAGACAAACGCAATGAGAGATTAATTATTTATGATCTAACCCATCGAAGCATTCCAAATGAGGTAGAGACACTCGATGAGTGACCAATTAAAACTAACCTTTCAAAACATAGAAGATTCAGAATATTCAAACTCGATGAATGATGAATCATATCAAATGATCTAACCCATCGAAATAATCCGAACGATATAGAGGAGACACACTGGATGAGTAACCAATGATATATATAATGAAACGCATCAAAACAATACAGATGCAGACGATTCAGATTCAGTGAGTGATGAATCGTCATGTCTAGGACATAACGCATTGAAATAATACAAATGATGTACAGGAGACAAACACAATGAATTACGAATCATCATATATATGACCTAACGCATTGAAATAATAAAGATGACGTGATGTGATGTGATTATGATTTTTAACGTAGCTTTAACAATTTTTCAGCCATATCGCTACGATGTCTGCAGTGTGGCAGTTTATAGTGATGTCTAGCACTGGGGCATCATGCCGCAGACATGTAGCATGATGTCCCACCCAGTCACATTTTCCTGAAACCAGGCCGACCAGTCCTAACACTGACCTCTTAATGCTGAGCGCCAAGCGAGGCAGCTGTTAGTACCATTTTGGTAAGTCTTTGGTATGACTCGACCGGGGATCGAACCCACGACCTCCCGCAATAAAGATGATGTACAGGAGACAAACACAATGAGTGAGGAATCGTCATCCCTATGACCTAGCGCATTGAAACAATACAGATTATGTACAGGAGAAAAACACAACCAGTGACCAGTCATAGATACGTCTAACCCATCAAAACAATACAGATGATGTATGGGACAAAAACACAATGAATGACCAATCATGGATAAATCTAAACTATAAAGATGAGATATATGTAACAGGATAGAAAACAAATGGATATGGATCCAGCGAAAACACCAAACACAATGTATGCGAATGAAAAAGAAAGATGATAATGAAGTACGAGAGTCTCGAACCTCTCACCATACGTATGGATGCACTAATGAAAAGGAAACAAAATATAATTAAAAACGGCAAAGCACCTACACTCTGATAATGCATTGCCTTATACACCGTTACATTAACTCTCAAATTAGATTCATTAATACAAAATGATACTATATCAACGTCATCATTCTCAACTCATGCATTTTATATTCACCATACTGTGAATACGTTATTAATAAAGATAGGTGTGGTTCATGTAACTCTATGCACTGGCAACAATTCAAGTTCACAGTTTAATATCCAATTACATATTTCAAAATTCACATCCATCGAACGAACTCTTTGGACTCCTTTTGCCCGGAAAGGTGAGGCCACTTGTATTGCTTTGTTGTCAACTACTTGTGCTTGCTGCCGAATATGCTGATCTATTGCCAACTACGTTGCTCTGTCTTCAACGATGTTGCCATGTTGGCAACTATGTTGTTCCATTTCCTATAATGCTGTACTGTTGCGAACTCTGAGGCATTACTGTCATTCATATTGCCCTTTTTGCTAGATACGGTACGATGCTGCCAGCTACAAATATACTAAACTGGCTAGCGTATTTTATTGAATAAATATCAATAATAATAAAATATATGCACCCGATGTATCATGCCCAACATATAAAAATACACACTTATAATTATCGCAAAAGCCATTTATATACTGACAAATTAATCATATCCAAACACGGTACAATTTACAGGGATTCCAAATATCAAGAATAAAGGATAACATGGTCCTAGACATGTAAAATATGGATACAATTACAAATATAAAATACTAAAGCTAACTAGTGGTCACCCCTATGACTGTAATAAACTGTCTGTAAATTAGACACTACCTGACAAAATCTCGGGGTCACAATGCCCGCACATTCCATATGCATCCTATAAGTACTAAACAAAAACACGTGCAAGACCTAAGGTTAAAGTACCCGTGTACATCGTGAAATATGGGTACAACGAGATGTACCTATTATTCAGTTACTATTTGTCAAAGTGAAAAAAACTAAATAAATAGAAATAAATTTCATCTAGATAATGTTGTACGCGTCAAAGAAATCCATTACGTATTACCGTTCAAACTATGACACAAAATCGGCATTGTACCAAACTTCACAGGTGTTATAAATATTTCACGAATTAGACATGAAGGCAACAACTGCATCTTGCAATAATGCTTATTTGCTTACATATTCGGATGTAAAAATTGTGGTAAAAGTTATGCATCTCTCTCTCTCTCTCTCTCTCTCTCTCTCTCTATATATATATATATATGTGTGTGTGTGTGTGTGTGTGTGTGTGTGTGTGTGTGTGTGTGTGTGTTGTCAATTTGTTGATTTCAAACATCGAAAAGAAAGAGAGGGTACAATGGCCATGTTTAAAGAAAATGAATTACTTCTATACGACAAAACCAAATGACATGTTCAAAGTGTAACAGTCATGAAGACTAAAACAAAGAGCGGTCAAAAGGGTTGTTCATGAGACAGAATACGATGTGAACCAGCTGAAAATGTTATTCGATTTAGTGAAGTTCACCGACAATGAGTGCATAATATCGGCGTCAGTAGGAATGAAATCTTAGAGCTTTTGAAAGAAAAAATTTTAAAATGTCACAATTGTGGAAAAAGTATTGATTTTGAGAATTCATGAGATTTAGAATGCTACAAGTGTAGAAGAAGCTTTAGCGCATTCAGGAGCTTAAACACGCATGATAAGTTAATTTTGTTTAAATTAAAAAGCCTGAACCTGCAATAAAAGGAATCACATAAGAAACTACAAGAGATAAGATTCAGACTATGAAGGAGGTTCCAACTGTATCTCCAAAGGTTTCAACCTTCCCGTGACATTTTGAAAAAGACATGGGATAATGAAAGTCCCATCAAGCTTGAATTATTTATGGGGACAATTTCTTTTCCTCAGATTGAATGCAATTAGAATATAGACACTATACAATCAACTACATATGTTCCTGGATAATATGTGTATCATTTACAGTTGTAACCATAATTCACGTAGAATTGCAACAAAATCAGCAAAATCAGTTGATATGGGAAGAGCTCACACAACACGTGGACAAAATAAAATGGCATACACCTTTCACATTGTGTAAACATAGAAATTTTGCAGATTAAGTTATTCCTGTTGAACAAGTTGTATCAAAACGTTCCTTTGATATGTGCAGTAAATGAATTTAAACTATATAAATAAACAGAAAATTAATATTTGAGATGTACTAAGTTGAACAATATTATAAATACAATAGATAAAAATTGATACAGAAAATGACAAAAGAAAATAAAAACAATTGCATAGATGTAAAGAGTGCATAAAACAAACGAGATTCAGTTGGCATTACAGCGAATGAAAAGAAAAGATTGGAGAGGAAATCAAGAATAAAGTACATTTGAATATCAAGAAATAGTAATAGAGGCTCAATGCATTTGTACAAGAAAAGCCAATTTCATATACACGATTTTTAGGCTTGAATAATGGATTTAACTTGCTTACTCATACATGCCGACATTATGCTGATTTTGTGTCCCTAGAGAAATGCTGGAGCTTTGTCGCGTAGGCGTGCTTAATCTCAAAGATGTTTAAAATTTTCAAATGTGAAATAGAGTCTGGAAAGACACAACCCTTATTATTATTAGATATAATACATATGTTTTCTCCACAGACAAATGTCGGGCCAAATACAAGTTATCATTAACTCCATTCACCGTGTAGCACTTATATCTGCCCTCACATTTCTCTACAGCATGCTCTTGAAGAAATTGTTTAGGATCTCAATAGTTTCACGGTTAAACATGGATTTTGGCAGCGCTGCAAATTTAATTAATCTATTTTGATTTAGTCCTATTATAATTACCGTTATGATAGCACATGAACTTCACTGGGGAAAATTGTTGATACTGTTAATGGAACGGAAAGTCAAAAATAAAATGATTTAAATGTTTTTATTAATAAATAGCGTGGGTCAAGCAGAGCTTTTATCGTTAGAGAAATAATGTGAGTTCTATATAGAAAATGAAACAAATATATTGTCAGCATAATTTAACATGGAATAATAAATTATGTTCGTACAACATGTTTTCAACAAGCTATGATCGTTAAGGTTATGTGTTTCAGTGTGTATTCCACCCACTCCTCATCCCACTATTATTGCATCAAGGCCATTACTGTCACTTAACCAAATAGAAGTCATAAAAAAAATTGGGTCTAAAATGCTTTGAAAAAATATTCTTGCTCTGATACATAGAAGTAAAAATCACATATTATATCAATTGTATTAGTTGAAAAAAAGTTATTGAGGTAAAAGAAAGAAAAATCTACAGGCTCGAAAGAAATCCCAGCATACCCTCCTCCGAAAATTAAACATGAAACCAAGTCTATTTTTTAATGTTTAAGTTCATGATGAAATAAGAAAATAATTAAACTTTCAGGTTTGATATCCATTCAGAGAAAGAACTTATAAACACTCAATCACGCATCGGAACACAGCCTCAGACATGACATCGACCTGTTTGAGCATCTGGTCTTTTTTCAATGGAACAGCATATTAGATAATAAATATAATTTACACCGAATTTTAGGCTGTCAATTAATCTATTAATTTATCGTCTAATGTGAAATAATGCAACAACTATGGTTGAAAATGTTGCCCGGTGCTGACAAGATTTTAGTTTGGGATACTCATACCTGTATATACACAAGCTGAAAAAAAAAATGAATATGTACAAGAAATTGAAAATACAGCAAAACCTGCAAGATACAAAAGATATGCGCCAAAAGGACCGTTATCACCACATTTGTCAAGTTTGGGTCATTCACATCTCTCTCTCTCTCTCTCTCTCTCTCTCTCTCTCTCTCTCTCTCTCTCTCTCTCGTCACGGACGCATTTAGTCAAATATCGATGGAAATATACATGTGTATGATACCCAAATTCATGTATAGCCATAGGGCTCGGATGATGTAATGAGAATCATACAGGATACACAATCCCCTCTTAACAGATACAGCAGATAAGGCACCTTGACCTAAAATTGTAAGTAAAGACATCACTTTAAGGCAGAGTTTATAGAACTAGAGCATGATCTTCTATGACCCAAAGTATTATTTATATGCCATTGCTACAAAGGAAAAAAGGCCTTTGATAGAGTACAGCATGCAACCTTATGGGCAACTATGAGGAAATACAACATCAGCTCAAACCTGGTGCAGGTTGTTGAGCACCTCTATGACAAAGCCAACAGTGCTGTCATCCTTCATGGCAGCAGAGGAGATTGGTTTCGAACAACAGTTGGAGTCAGACAGGGATGTATACTGTCACCTACACTCTTCAACATTTTCCTGGAAAGGATCATGGAGGATGCCTTGCATGATCACAAGGGCACTGTCAGCATCGGAGGGAGAGCAATCTCCAACCTTCGCTTCGCAGATGATATTGATGGTTTAGCAGGAGATGAAAAAGAACTGGCTGACTTGGTTGAACGCCTCGACACAATCTCCACAGCATACGGTATGGCGATTAGCGACAAAGAAACCAAACTGATGACAAACAAAACCAATGACATCAGTGCAGATATAAAGGTCAGTGGACAGAAGCTGGAAAGAGTCACAAGCTTCAAGTACTTGGGATCAA
>JAECUM010031970.1:0-12299 GCA_016617855.1 Megalonaias nervosa
ATAATCCAACGTTATAACACTGCACCAGGGACTCATTCTTACAATTATACGTTTCAGAAATTATTATGAAGTTACCTAATGCTGTATAAACTGCAGTATGGATCAAGAATAAATCTCACACACGTTTCAGAAATTATTATGCTGAATAGACCGTAGTGTGGATCTAAAATAAATCTACCGGATGTCGTTCTAAAGAGCTGTCGCGTGACCTACTGGATGTACATTGTATACCTGGAAGTAAAAAAATAACTTACCTGTAATTTACACGGCTACATTGAAGATATAAAAATCACCTACCTGGAATTCACGCAAGATAATGTACATCAAATTTATGAACGATCTGAATTTATCAGGAGAGTCAAAAGGTGTAAAATATCATTTTCTGTTATAAATTATGCTGATCCACACTGACTACAGACAATTAAGTTACTGAATACGACACACACACAAAAATAAATCGATACAGTAATGTAATATTACGCGGGATAACTGCTTAGGGGGCGCACACCAGTTATTATGTACTTTTGAGAGAGTGACGTATGTTAGATGAAGTTGTTTGCATTTAAAACATGCACAGTAGAGAAAATGTTGGGATACGTCTATGCTACTTTGATGTAATGTGGCTGACATTTCTTTGGATATTGTACTTTTGGAAATTGTAAATGATCTTAGCACACTGCTAACTAAAATTACTGCTCCCTTGTGCTCCAAAAATCAGCCTGAATTTGTCTAAAGTACACTATCCTTAGCAGCTATTAAAATAGGAAAAATGAATTTTGCCAGACTAGACAATACCAGCTTCTGAATGTGCAATGAATGAATTACCAAATAGATAAAATGTAAAAAAAGTTATCGGCTCTTTTTTTCACAATTTACCTCTGAAGTTCAGGAAGTGAAAATGACCAAGTGAAGCTAGCACTTTTTTGAAAGGTGCACATCTGGAGTAAGGCCAAGCTGTATACTCTATAATCCATATTACACCCATCAATCATTTCTATTCTTGATTTTAGGTGATTGTTGAAAGTATACATTTTTCATGATAATTATGTATGATTTATATACTTTCAACATCGACGATATAAATATCAGAATGACCAAATAACATTTCTATCTCATCGCGACGTGTCTGCTAGACTTATGTTGATGGGTGTTTTCTGACCATCTGATTTAGTTTTATTACGATGTAAGATAATTTCATGAAATCTTCAGAATGACTAATAGACATTTCTATTATTGGTGGATAAAGTATGTATTTTCTATAATATTAATAATAATACATACTTTCGCCAGTCACAAAAAATCATCGGTAGAAATGTTATTTGATTAATCTGATGTCTCCATCATTGATGCAGAACCGGTAACTTTTCATATAATAATATTATAAATAATACCCGGTTCTGCATCAATGATATATTATTTATTTTATCAATCAGCAACTTCTATCATGGGTTTATAAAATCACCAAAGATCACTGTTACTCCATCGTGATACATCGACATGTTGTCGCAATTTGTACACCTGATTTTAATCATCGGTAGAAATGTTATTTGATTAATCTGAGATATTTATCATGGATTTATAAAATCACCAAACATCACTGTTACTCCATCGTAATACATCGACATGTTGCAATTTTTACACCTGATTTTAATCATCGGTAGAAATGTTATTTGATTAATCTGATATCTCCATCATTGATGCAGAACCGGTAACTTTTCATATAATAATATTATTTATAATACCCGGTTCTGCATTAATGATGTAGTAATTATTTTATCAATCTGCAACTTCTATCATGAATTTATAAAATCACCAAACATCACTGTTACTCCATCGTGATACATCGACATGTTGTCATCGTAATTTTTACACCTCATTTTAATCATCGGTAGAAATGTTATGTCATTAATCTGATATCTCTATCATTGATGCAGAACCGGTAACTTTTCATATAATAATATTATTTATGATGTTAATAATGCCCGGTTCTGCATCAATGATATATTATTTATTTTATCAATCAGCGACTTCTATCAAGGGTTTATAAATTCACCAAAACACATGTTGACAGTAATCAACCACATGTTAATATTTTTTTATTTTTTTTATTTGATTTTAATCATCGTAGAAATGTTATTTGACTAATCTGATATCTCTATCACTGATGCAGAACTGGTAACTTTTCATATAATAATATTATAAATAATGCCCGGTTCTGCATCAATGATATAGTATTTATTTTATCAATCTGCAACTTCTATCATGGGTTTATAAAATCACCAAAACACATGTTGACAGTGATCAACCACACGTTAATATTTTTTTTTTGTGTATTTGATTTTAATCATCGGCAGAAATGCTATTTCGTCAATCTGAGTTCTCTATCATTGATGCAGAACCGGTAACTTTTCATATAATAATATTATTTCTAATGTTAATAATGCCCGGTTCTGCATCAATGATATAGTATTTATTTTATCAATCAGCGACTTCTATCAAGGGTTTATAAAATCACCAAAACACATGTTGACAGTGATCAACCACATGTTAATATTTTTTTTGTATTTGATTTTAATCATCGGTAGAAATGTTATTTGACTAATCTGATATCTCTATCACTTATGCAGAACCGGTAACTTTTCATATAATAATATTATAAATAATGCCCGGTTCTGCATCAATGATATAGTATTTATTTTATCAATCTGCAACTTCTATCATGGGTTTATAAAATCACCAAAACACATGTTGACAGTGATCAAGCACATGTTAATATTTTTTTTGTATTTGATTTTAATCATCGGTAGAAATATTATTTCGTCAATCTGAAAGTTTTATAAAATTATCTGTGTTGTCATTAAATACGCTAAACCAATTATTAACACTCCATATATGAAACTTTAATATTGCGGAGTGTTCATTTATAACAGAAATATCATTACCGCCGTAAAATCCTTGTGAATATTCATATAATTCCTCCAGAATTTGTTGTTTATAAAATCTAATTCTGGCCACACAGGATAATTTAGTGTATAGTTTGATCTCGCAGAATTGATTTTATTATTTGCTGTCAAAGATGCTCCAAATCCCTTGTAAATCAATTTTATTTTTCGATGATATTTACGGTGGTTAGATTAATGTTTTTAAGTTTTGTCTCAGGAAATGTGGTGGACCAATTTTTAAGTAGTTCATTGTATTTTGACAATTGATCTTTCTTATTCAACATACTTTCGATATTCATTCTGAGATCAGACCCTGATACCATAATTATTGTTTTCAGAAGATCATCTGGAACAATATTGGGTAGATTTAATATACTCAGAAAACTTCATATTATATTTATTCTTTCACGAGGGCTGATTTTGTCTGATCTAAATATTCTGGAATTAATTGCATTACCATTGTTAAATTTATCAACAATAACTCGCTCCTTTCAACCTTTCCGATGATTTGTATAATGATTCAATTTCATCAGATGGTAATTTTCCAACATCACACTGGAATAGATTATTAAGATATGATTTCTTTGCTTCATATGGTTCTAGTTTTTCTTCTGGATTATACTTGTAATATCGCGGTGAATTTTCATCGCTGATTTTATCATCGCTGATTTTATTAAGACCCGCATTTTTTATTCTTTCACCAACACTCGTTTTTAGAAATTTATCAACACGAGGATCAGCATTACGTTCTTCCTCGATCTTATAGTGAGTTGGATTTTTTGTCTTTTTCTTTGATAACCAGGTATCATAATCATCCGCTGGCTCATATATAGTTTCATATCCTGTATTTTTCATCATCTCGATTAATCTCGGCGAAAAATACATCTTGGAATTATTCTCTTCTATAATATAACTGATATAAGCAAATGCATACGCTGTTGATAACTCTCCAACATTCGGTATTCTGTGTGATTTTGTTTTATCATCGAGTAGTCTTTCACGATCGATAATGATCTTTGTTATCTCCTCGCGCGTGGTAGGGAGGTTGTAATCGCGGGGTTTTGTTGTTGCTGAATAATGAATTTCATTGACACATCTGAATCTGTGTAAGGCTTGTTGTGTTGCTTCAAATGAACCAAGTTCTTCTGAAAATACATGCATGATAGTGAATGTTGGATCGATGATACTTACTCCCACCTCAAGGGTTAGATTTGATATAACAACGTCATAATTGTCAAATGCGTGATTGATGTCGCTGAAATCTTTTTTCTTTTGTGCTGGATCTGTATCGGCGTGATAATATTTCACACGATATCCTAGATGCTTTAATTGTTTTTCCTATCGTTGGACAGTTTGAGGGCGGGGGTTCTGCTTCTCGGTGCTCTATGTTGATCGGGTGTCCGCGCTAAGCTCGGCATCAATATGGGTCCCTCGGGGGAGCTTAAGGGGTCCAGGTTGTCTAAGGAGAGACGTACTGGCCTAGGGTGGAAACAAGTAAGATCTTTCCTAGGTTTAATTGGATTTTATAGGAAATTTGTTCCCAATTTTGCGGCTATTGCCAGCCCATTAACAGACTTGACTAGGAAAGGGCAACTGAATAAAGTTCCCTGGGGATGTGTGCCAGGAAAAAGCGTTTAACGCTTTAAAACAGAAACTGATAAGTGCACCGATCTTAAAGCTGCCAGAACTGAACAAAACTTTTGTGCTGAGGACTGATGCGTCCGATACGGGACTTGGGGCTGTTTTGCTACAGAAGCAAGAGGGGATGAAATTGCCCATTGCTTATGCAAGTAAGAAATTGCTCTCTATGGAGAAAAACCGGATTGCAGACCGGATTGGTGGGCGCTGATTGCTTGATTGACCAAGGAAATGAATGGTGGTCGGTGACTACCTATGATACTTCTTGATTGACCGGTGTGACTGGTAGCCTTGTGTGATTTTGACGGAGTGTTTTTGTGTTACTCCATGCATGTAATCTTTTAGCCGTGGGCAAATTTTGGGGTTTTGTTATACCCATTGTTTTGGGAGTGTAAAGATATTTTTGTATGATATCTGTCCTATCAATTCATTTTACTATTTGAGTAAAGTAAAATCTCATTTTTCACTAGTTGAGTGAATACATCATTTTTACTGAGTAAAACACCCATTCTTTTCATCGTGTGAAATTGCTGTGATTTGTTCACCTTTGTCCTTGTACTGTGTAAGGTCATTCATTTGTATTTATATTTGTTGCATTTTTAGGTTCGTGCGTATTATGTTAATTTGTCCAATATGTGGATCTTACACACGCACGTATTAATCAATATTCTTTCTCATTCAAATCATAGATCAATAAACATTGTATTTGTCTCATCATCAAAAGTGTTCTGTTATAAATCCGAAACGCCAACTCGGTTATCTTATTGTATTTGTACCAACATCAAGTGTTCTGTTGTAAATCCGAAATCCCAACTCGGTTATCTTGTTACAAATGTGGTATAATGAGTAATTTGTTCTTGAATTGTTATGTGTGAACACAGGGACTTGTTTTCTTTCTTCAAGATGTTTTATCAGATTTGCAAAATTATCTTTATTCAGAATTTTTAATTTTAAATTTTTTAATCATAATCGGGTTTATAATCATTGATGACAAATTTCATCGAGGATCTTTTCATTTCACCACGAAATGTTATTAGATCATAGTTATCAACATTAGTGTCAAGAACAATTAATCGTTTACACATTGTAACTAATCCTGAGAATTTAAACCATCGTTCTTTACTCAATCTTGCTGATGAAAACTGCAGTCTTTTAATTCCATGCCATTCATCGACAATCAAGACATCTGGAATTCCTTTTATCCTGTGTAGCGATTCCCACTGAACAACAATGCACCGTTTATCGCCTGCTTAAATATTATATCGCCAGTGATATCAGAATAAGATTCAATATTATGATCTGATTTTGTGCATAGTCAATGATAATCGATTATAGTTTATTATCGCCTGAACAACAGGCAATGACAACAGCAAAAAATTCGATTATTAATAAGCTAGTTCCGCATTTGTTAAATAAAAGAAATTACGTGATACATTACAAAAATTTAAAGCAAACAGTAGATGCTGGACTAATTCTGAGTAAAGTTCATCGCGTGTTGAAATTTAATCAATCACGATGGATGGCAGATTATATTGATTTAAATACCAAACGTCGTGCGATTGCTAAGACCGACTTTGAGAAAAACTTTTTCAAGTTAATGAACAATCCGTGTTCGGTAAGACGATTGAAAATATCAGAAAGCGAGTCAATATTGAAATTGTAAATGATGTAAATCGCAGAATTAAATTAGTCAACGACGACGGTTTTGTCAGTATGAAAATATTTAATGAAAATCTTTTTGCAATACAGCGACGAAAAACAAATTTAAAGTTAAATAAACCGATTTATGTTGGTGCAGCTGTACTGGATATATCAAAATGGCTAATGTACGACTTTCACCATAATTTTACCAAGAAGCAGTGGCCAAGTTCGGAGTTGCTATTTACTGATACGGATTCACTTGTTTATAACATAAAATGTGAGGATGTTTATCAAGATATTTTATAACAATAAAAATTTATTTGATTTATCGGATTATCCAAAAAGTAGTGGATTTCATGATGATGCAAATAAAAAAGTCATCGGCAGGATGAAAGATGAATGTATGTTTGCGCCAGTTAGGGAATTTGTTGGACTAAGAAGTAAAATGTACGCCGTAATTTTAGCTGACAATAAACTGACCAAAAAAAGGCGAAAGGTATTCCTAGGGGATATGTAAAAAAAAAAGTGCATGAAATTTGATGATTTTAAAGCAGCACTAAACACCTGCACTAATTTTATTAACACAAATGTTATCAGAGCAAATCATCACAAACTTGAAACAGATACAATTATAAAATGTGGACTAAGTAATTTTGATGATAGGAGATATTGCGAGGACGGAATTAATACATTAGCTATTGGACACTACGCAATTAATTTTGTCAAAACTTTACAAATAATGTTCGAAAATTTAACATTAGCCGATGGAGTTAGTAGCAAAATTAAAATAATAATGGTCAATGGCCAGCAATTATCCGTTGAATATAATGATGAAATTTTCGGTATTTGTTTTAGTAAATTTGATAAAATAAAACTCTCGCTTATTAAATCAGATAACAGCAAATATTTTGATTATCTTGAAAAATTTAGAGATGAGCTTATGCTGAAATAAGATAATCTTCATGATCCGATCAGTTACGAAAAATACACTAAAATAAATATTGACCTGAACCGGTCGAAGGTTTTTGCAAAAGGTGGTAAGTATGTTTTCACCAAGATAGCAATGAAAGAGTTATTTGAAGATCATCGAAAAGTAAGCGGAAAAAATAAATTTTATTTGTATAAACACGATGATGACTTGTTCCTGATATCTACTGTCGATATTTTAATAATAGGAGAGGAAGATGGTTAAAAAATAAGGGAGATAACTCTGTCTGTCTTACTTGTATTTTAAAATTTTAAAGGGAGATACCTCTGTCACCTCTGTTAGAGTAATTAAGCAGTTATCCCGCGTAATATTACATTACTGTATCGATTTATTTTTGTGTGTGTGTCGTATTCAGTAACTTAATTGTCTGTAGTCAGTGTGGATCAACATAATTTGTAACAGAAAATGATATTTTACACCTTTTGACTCTCCTGATAAATTCAGATCGTTCATAAATTTGATGCGTGAATTCCAGGTAGGTGATTTTTATATCTTCAATGTAGCCGTGTAAATTACAGGTAAGTTATTTTTTTACTTCCAGGTATACAATGTACATCCAGTAGGTCACGCGACAGCTCTTTACAACGACATCCGGTAGATTTATTTTAGATCCACACTACGGTCTATTCAGCATAATAATTTCTGAAA
Source organism: Megalonaias nervosa (assembly GCA_016617855.1). Classification (NCBI taxonomy): domain Eukaryota; kingdom Metazoa; phylum Mollusca; class Bivalvia; order Unionida; family Unionidae; genus Megalonaias; species Megalonaias nervosa. Next base: position 7,858 of record JAECUM010031970.1, read on the forward strand.
CGTGTGTGAGATTTATTCTTGATCCATACTGCAGTTTATACAGCATTAGGTAACTTCATAATAATTTCTGAAACGTATAATTGTAAGAATGAGTCCCTGGTGCAGTGTTATAACGTTGGATTATACTGAGGCCTGGAGTTCGATACCCGTGACTGACACATTGTCAACGGCGGGCATTCTGCCAGTTTTGTATATAAGTGGGGGGCTCCAAGCTCCAAAGGATTTCATGTACACCTCCTCACCACGTCAAACAACGTGGTGAGTGCGTTTTTCACTCTCCCCGGGGTTTGATATGGGGGGGGGTACATGAAATCAAAAAGCCTAGACAGCCCTCTGAATCTCTAAAGTTTCGTTTCGTTTAGCGATTCGCTGGTGGGGGTGTCTATGCAGGAGCCCTCTAAAATAAACAGTAGCGTATGTGAGCTCTCAACCTCTCAATGAAGGGTACCCCACACAAGGACATTCAGAACGAAATGTCAGCCAAAAAGAAAAGCCTCGTGGGGTGCCCCATAACCGCCATAAGAAAGGCATCAATGAAGGGACCCCGTGAAAGGCAAAAAGACAAATGAAGGGACCCCGTGGAAATAGTGACCGCTTATGACGCTACTGTTTATTTTTGTTTTATATTTTAATATTTTAATATTATAATAATAAGTAAATATAATAATAATGTTTATTATTATAAATATTTTTTATTTTAAATAAAAATTTATTATATAATGATTTACGAAAATATTAATGTTATTATTTTTGCAATTGAAAATTTATGTATTTTTTGATTATTTTTATTTTAAATGATTTAAATTTAATATGGTTATAACAGTAGTAATAGTAAATGAGTGTTTCTATCTCCGAGACCACCTGCCCCGACAAAACATATTTTGTCAGAAATATGCTAGAAAAAGCGTCATTATTTTGAGCTAGAAAAGGCTGGTGAAGAAAACATTAAAGCGTTTTGGAGGGGTAGGGGTCTCGGAGATAGAAACCTCATTTACTATTACTACTGAAATACCATTATATCCATATGATCTTGATATGAGAGATATCACAGAGTGTGCATTTGATTGAATCATTTGTCCCTATGATGGCTGCACATACGTGTGTACGAAGATTAGACCCCAACACTTGACTTCCCAGATGAACAATCTTCATCCCGTGCTTGGTAGGGCGTATGAAGAATACTCCCGAGTCAGTAGTTAGAGGTTGGAAACAGCAGGAAGCATTGGCATTATCGGGAGGGTGACGACAAAAGAACATCTAGTGGAAGGCACATGCAGAGCAGGGGAACGTAAATACATGGAGAACAAGGAGCCAGAGAAGAGGATTCTGGAAGAGTAGATGGAACACTCATAACGTATTTCTGAATGGTTGTCCATTCTGGCTGCTTGGATTGACCAGTACTATGGGATGAGTGATCGATCTTCTCCCGAATCTATTAAACTGCAAGAACCCTTATTTCTGTCTCCACACGAAGAGTGGCACACCTATCCATATAAGATAGCAAAACTTTTCAGTTAAGTCAAACCAAACAGTTCCTTGAAGTTGAAATTTCATTGCCTTCCTGCCTAGCAACTGTCCGTCGCCCAGAGGTGGAGACCATGTGCAGGCTGGACCTAAAACATCAAGCTACCTTGGTACCAAGACAAGAAGCCCAATGTTTCCTCACTTCTGGAGGCATGCCCCTTATTCTCCAACAATGAGTAACTGGACTGGAGTAGAAAAGAGTCAGATACATTTGAGCAAGATGCTGAAGTGCCCCCACAGAAGTGGTCATCAATGATGGCAGGGTCAAGTTGATACTATGGGAGATGGCCGCTCTAATCTTAGGGAAGAAAATGAACCTAACGTACAACCACAAAGAGAAGTATAACTTCCTTGCTCTGCCAGAGATACCCAGGACAAAAGGTATTTATATGGAGGGCATTCATTTCGTACCGTTTTACATCTACGTCCTACGAGAAATGCTGTATTTGGCTGAAGATGGAAATGGTCCCATGGAATAATTCCGGAATGCCGCTGAGGTCTGGGACCAATCCACAGATAAAATACTAGAGGGCTTTAGATCATGCATGTCTGGATAAATAAAAAATGCTAATATAAATACATATTAAGACCTGCGGTAAATAATTAAAATGTATTTAAAATAGAAGGCTAAAAAGTTGTCTTTTGCAGTAGGAGAGTAACTTTTGTTCTCTGTATTATTAACCACCACCCATTTTAAAATTGTATAATAATGTATGATACTTTTTTAAAAAGAATAATTTTTTTTTAAATTTACTTGTTCTTTACAGATCGCCAGATAGAAAATTGACATTTTTAATGCTTATAATTCATGGATGATAAATAATATGTTGTCGAGGAAGACAACGCTTGAAACTGGGGGGCGGGGGTAGTTTGGCAAATTTGACGCGATTTCAAACTATTTACTATTGGTGATGGAATTCATTGTGATTTAATGATCTGTACTATTCCCTTGTCGCATGTATATATGTAAATTATAGTCAGCATTTAGTTTTACATCGAATATTGGAATTGTTTGAATGCTGCAAATTACACATACAAAAGCTATTTTAGCAAATTTTTGTGCAGATCGATATTTTCATAACATATTTAAGACTATGTTTGCCAGAGAATGTTCTTTATAATTGACAATCGATTTTTATTCTGTGCTATTTTCGTTTAGGTACAAGGATTTTACGTGTCCGATATTTGTTTTGTATGCAATAAAATACTTCGCAGTCTCCTGCAAAGATAGCACGAAAAAGCGGTACATGTTCAAATTTTTTCGCACCACCCACCTCAGCTGCAAGCCAGCGTTGACTGTTACTCATCTTACACAAGGTATTTAATGTTTGGTCATATATTTGGAATTAAAAGAGGAATAAAATAATTAGCATTCAATATTTGTTTTGAGTCGCAATGTTTTAGCGGCAGATAATATTTATTGTGTCTTAGATTCCTGTTAGAAATATGCACTATTTTGACGGATTGTTACATTATGTAGTGCAACCGAACGTTCTAAATAGGGTTATCGTGCACATCAGTCAGCTTCCTCTGACTGGCATGGGGTTCGTGTCAATTTACAATTATATTTCCAGTGTTCTCATTCAAATGCAAATTGTGCAAATCAGCTTCCATAGCTGTAGAAGTATTATCGTTATATAGCCAGAAATTAATTTTAAGCAATTGTATTTGAAAGTATACATGCATCTCTACAATATATAAATATTTTGCAAATTTCTGAACTAAAGAAAATCGAAGCCAAAGATATTATAGCATAGGGTACTCATTTATATCGAGTGGTTTCGGGTATCCGTAAAACTTACGCTGCCTCAGTACATTTGTTTGAATATATCATTTTATTATAAAGAAATGATTACCCATTTCACGTGATAGTTTTATTTAATTGAATTTGTTCCCTATTGGGACTTTAATGTTATTCTTGAATATTCTTGAATTTTACAAGTGAGTATTTTGTGGCCATTATTGTTCTTTGATACAAGTTGCTGAGATTGTTGGTTATTATGAGGTGTCATGAAACAAGAGAGCATAATAAGAGAACATGGACATCCGTTTGCATTAATTTATTTATTGACAAATATAACATGTTAGGCTTGAATAAATCTACGTCCCCTCTTCTGTCCCCTTTTTCTCTTTCTCTCATGCTGTAAGGGACAAAATACCTCAGTCTATGGAGAGAGAAAAGAATCTGAGCTGGTTGAAAACCATAACAGTGAACTTGAACATACACAAAGTAACCTAGAGGAACCCGAGTCTTTATAGTTGTATGTGTGTACACGTTCCATGGGATGTTTCTAGTGTTACACGATACCAATGATACGAGAGAGAGAGAGAGAGAGAGAGAGAATCAGTTTTATGTCAGTTGCTGTGGAAAATAAAGCATAATAATGACTAAGATTAAGTGTAAAGAAATTTAAATGTTTCAATTACCTCGTCATTTCGTTTAAACTATTCCCACTCATTTCGATGTACTGTTCGGGATGCTAGCCATGCAATTTTTGCCGTACTCTACATTCTTTATTTCAATAAACTTTCACGTTTAAATCTTAAGCGTCTCTTTTATTTCTTTAGTCAATATGAATGAAAAAAGCTCAAAAAGCAAATTAGCAATTTCCAGAAGGACTGTGAAAAGTTAAAATAGTTTCAGAACTAAATTTTGCAATTGTTACACTATGAAGGGATGTGAAGAGGGCACTAACTCCGGTCGCAAACTCCGTCACTAGAGTTTCCTGTAATCAATTTTAAACTTCGTTGGAACGAAAGGATGTGTATTGGTATGTGCTATAAATAAAATGTATGTCTTGTGCGTATGTGATATCTTTGATGTATTACTTGTTGTACACGTTTTTCTTTCAAGGAAAACTTGACAAGCATCGTTTAATTTCAATGCAAAATTTATACAACTCGTTGTATATCAAAGA
>JAECUM010031971.1:0-13510 GCA_016617855.1 Megalonaias nervosa
TGTGTGTGTGTGTGTGTGTGTGTGTGAGGAAAGGATTATTTAACTGTATATTCGCATAATGACCACGACATGACCTTTAAATACGCATATGGATTATCTACGTACAGGAGTATATATTAGAATTGTTCTGCACATAATTAAAATTCAAGTTAAGATCCACAATGATACATTTGAACAGAGATCATTCATAATCCATGAAAAGCATGAAATAATAATATTACCCCATTTATACGCACATACGTCCTTTATATCATCGATACAACTTAAATAAAACGAGTTCGCGACTGAATGAATTAGGAATGAACGATACGGAATCTTAAGCAAGGTGACTACTTTATGTTTACTAGGTCATACACTCACAAACACTGAAACATTTTTCTTTTCTTTAAATCGACGAGGCAAATGGTAATTTGAACTTGCTTCTAGTAAATGACAACACTTCCGAAGAGATTATCCACGCAATAGATGGTATAAGAGATACTGTGCAACACACTGGAAATTTAATGTCATATTTAATAACTAAACCTTGAAAACAGCTTTTATGATTGAACAGGTACAAATAAATTATTCATTTTATTTGCACTAAATAATTTTTACACCACTTTTTCACCCTTCAGGAAGTGACCATCACCCTTGATAAAATAAAAATTACATAATCAGCATTTAGAACGTGCGTAATTTTTCTTGGATACGTAATGCAAAAGGTAAGATTTTAAACAAAACAGACCAGGTAATTTTTACACTAACTGCACTCAATGACACCTACATGATTATAGCACCCTCAGAAAAAGTTGTCACTATTCTAGTTCGCAGGAAAGTGATAAAATCTAGGGCTTGGTTTTTGGTACAAAGTTAAACCAATGATTTTTAGTATATTTGTTCAACCGTTGTTCATGTTTACTGCTAGCCACATGAATACTAATTGCTCACAAAGCGACCCGGTACCATCTCCTCAACCTCTTGACCTCAAGTATTCGCGCTAGCATTACATTTGAGAAAAGTTGCACACGTGTAATAACAGCTACGTCAATGCGATGGGTCACAAATTGATCCATACCATCACTTAACCTCCTGACATCACATATTCATGTTTTGCGTATCAGACTGCATCTTTGTACTCGGGCTAAAATTCGCGCTAACAGGATCAGACTACAAATTTGTGCTGTGGCTAAAATTCGCGCTAACAGTATCAGATCGCAAATTCTAAATGGGGTTAATCATTTAAACGCCAATACACTGGTTCTCAGTTTAGATGTTTTATATTTCCGTTTATTGCAGAAGTATTTGGATTGGTACATGATTGCTTGTATTAAAAATGAAAATTTTACGTAAAATTAGATACGTTTGGATATGTATTTTGACATTAAATCCTAACATTAAATATAAATGATATGATTACTTGAATTAAAGGTGACAATTTTCTCACACTGAATATAAATAACGGAGTATATTGCTCCACAGTTTCCTGTTTCTGATGGAGTCTGGAAAAATGTGTCTGCGTACATTTGAAAAAAAGTTTGAAATATCTGTATTCCAGGTACTGTAGTTAACAACTGGAATGATATGAGGGATGTTGACACCAATACTACAATGCAATAAAATGTATCATGACGAACCTGACTACTAGGTCCTGTTATTTTTATTCCCCATTAATTTTGTCTCTATATATTTATTTACTTACTTGTTTCGTCTATTTGTGGACAGATATATAGATAGACAGGCAGGCAGACAGACAGACAGACAAATATAGACAGAAAGACAGATAGATATATAGATAGACAAACAGACATGGTTTGTAACCCTGTTCTTCCTGAGTGAAAATATATTTTTAAAAAATCACTCTGAAACACGATTGTGTGTGGTATTATGCTTGGCTCTTCAAATACGATCGAATAGCAACGAATGGTTACTCCAGAAAAAGATCATAAAGCCGCTAAGGACAATATACCGATACGCAAACCACACCCGAATGAATCAGCCCATTTCATTCCATACTGAACATGTATTTAAAATTCAACTCTGAAACAAGATTATGTCTAGTTTTATACTTGATTCATAAAATATTACAGAATAACACATATGGTTATTATGGAAAGAGACCGGTAAACTGCGAAGGACAACATATCAATACGAACCCACACCCGAATGAATCAGCTAATTTCATTCACATGATTGCCTTTGAGCGACTACTACGGCACTATGCAGGAGGTTCAGCCAGAAATAAGTTCGGTTTTATGTATTCATAACTGAAGGTCGTGTTCCTACACACTGTAGAAATTCTATCATTTAATTCACAAGTGCTCGACGCAAGCTTAATGCTGAAAACAAAAAACAACAACAACACCTCCACCCAACCCCACCCCCAATAACCTGAAGGGGAAAATAAATCATATCGAGTGACAAAATTACCTCAGGTTACCCACATGACCCGTTCTGACATAGGATCCTGTCTATCAATTTATATTCTTTGATAGTATTATTGACAGTGTCCTATGTCAGAACGGGTCATTTGTAATCTAAGGTAATTTTGTCACTCGGTATGATTTTGTCCCTTTAAATTATTGATTTTTTTTTTTCAACATTAAGCTCGAGTCGAACACTTGTGATTTAACTGAATAAATTATCACTGAGATTACACCCATAAGCAATAAAAAATTAGATCCATAAACAATACAAATATATTTCGTCCAACTTAAAGACTGAAATACACACTCAAATCATCTTCTAAATATCCGTACAATAGTCACCTTTTACAGACTGTCCTTGTGCATTTATCTCCTGAACGATTTCAGACTGCTTAGAAAGCCGTGACGTGTGTGTGTGTGTGTGTGTGTGTGTGTGTGTGTGTGTGTGTGATTTAGATTTTTAACATAGATTTAAAACTTTTAGTCATATTGCTTCGATATCTGCAGTGTGTCAGCTTATAGTGATGTCTAGCAGGACATCATGCCGCAGACATGTTTCCCACCCAATCACATTATTCTGACACCAGGTCCACGAGTCCAAACACTAACCTCTTAATGCTGGCACTAAAATGCTACATTTCAAGATAAAATGCATATCTCGTGTTCAAGTATTTGTTTCTTTTTCAGTTGTATGTTGTTGTTATTATGTATTTGTTGCTTATTTTTGTCGGAGGAAATGCTTTGGAACATGATGCTACATGTCTGAGGCATGATGCCCCAATGGTAGACATCACTATAAACTGTCACACTGCAGGCATCGTAGCGATATGACTAAAACATTGTTAAAGCTACGTTAAAAATACAAATCACACACACACATACACACTCACGCACGCACAACGATTTCATCAAAGTACTATCAGAAGACATCAACGACAATGTTCCTCTAGCCTGTATTTTAAATGTTAACGTAAGAATATTTACTACAAGGTAAGATCTATATTTTCGAAAGTACCTGATAACAGGAGCAGCGATGGTGTAGCGTAATAGGGATATTAAATGCCTTACGACCAAACCCATTCGTCTGGAATGCATTATCAAGTTGGGGTTACTCGCAAGGTTTTAAAGTATGTTCGTTTCTAGTGATGATGTCCGGACAACAAGTGCTTCTTGATAAATTGAAGCGTTAGTGTAAAATAGTAAATAGCAACCCATAATATCAGCGAGTACTTGGCCACTCAGGGGCACCCGCAGTATTATTTTCAGGTGGTGTGGGTGCAAATATGTATGGGTCACCTATCAATATTTACGAATGGAGGCCAAAACATGTTTAGAGGTGATCCGGGTGGAGGGTGGCAAGTGCCCCACTCCCCATCCCCAGCCCATGTGCGGGCGCGCATGTGGCCATTGGCATCTAACCATATTAGCTACAAAGGAAGTTTTGAGGATGAAACCTCCCCCCCCCCGAAACTAATATTTGTTTAGGTTTGTGTATGCATCTTGGTCATTACTCCATATATTTGGGAAATAAAAGTTCACATGAGCACTGCAGAAACTATAAATTGTAATTAAAGAAAATACTGATAGGATTACCTTGATTAATTACTGTAATTATAAATAGATAAAACAAAGTTATGTAAATAAGCTGGTACTAGCTTATTTTAGCTTACAATACTTCCTATATAATGCCAATGTTCAAAACATTTTAAACAGCAAATGCATATGTGCCTCCACACCACAGTGGACATGTATTCAAACCAATAACCTCAACTTTACAAATACATATGTATTTGCGCTATTTTCTCTAGCTAGAGATGTACTCACCTATCTACCCACACTGGCTGGCGTTTGTGTGTGTGTGTGTGTGTGTAATTTGGTTTTTTAACGTAGCTTTAAAAACATTTCAGTCATATAGCTACGATGTCTGCAGTGTGGCAGTTTATAGTGATGTCTAGCACTGTGGCATCATGCCGCAGACATATAGCATGATGTCCCACCCATTCACATTATCCTGACACCAGGCCGACCAGTCCTAACACTAACCTCTTAATACTGATCGCCAAGCGAGGCAGCTGTTAGTAAAAATTTTACAAGTCTTTGGTATGACTATCGGGGTTTGAACACGCGACCTTCCGCATCCGAAGCGGACGCTCTAATCACTAGGCCACCGGAGCGGTCTGGCGCTGGCGTCTGCACATATAAAAGCACATGCACACGTTGTACAGCCTCTCAACCATTCGTTATTCCTAGGTCATAGGGAACAGTTTGGAGTGGGTTTAATAGCAACGACCCTTGGGGATGGGCTAAGAGACTCACTTTGTACATTTATGTACATTTGGTAAATCAGGAAATTTGATGAAAGATGCATTTTGATGAGTACTGAATCCGCATCACAAATGTAGGTCAATGTGACCCATATCTCATTTTCACAAACTTGGGTTAAATGTTATGTTTCAAGTTTATTTCTCATGCTTTGTTGATGCTAAAATGATCAAACTAGAGGATAGTATGCATCTCTCTTAGTAGTACTAAAAGTGGTACCTAAGTTGTTAGAAGCAGCGAATTCGTAATCTAAGGTTCACTCAAGCGAGGCCGGGTTGACTGCTTCGTTATGTCCATTGGATTAACATTTAGTTCCTTTTTTCCCAGGCATGTTGTTGTTGTTGTTGTTGTTGTGGGGCTTAACGCCATTTTTCAGCATACTATAGGCTATACATGGCGGCCAGTATTAATGGTGGAGGAAGAAACCGGGAAATCCGCGGAAAGAACCACCGACCCACGAGAAGCTTCTGGCAAGCTTTCTCACATATCCACATTCGCCGAATCTTAGACTCGAACCCACGCAGACAGAGGTGAGATGGCAGTGATCCGTAACAGAGAGCGCTTTAGACCACTCGGCCACTCGGAGCCCCCTCCCAGGAATGATTTACCCACTAATGTGTTCAATGTGCCGTTGAAACCAATTAAGCCAAGCCGAACAACAACAACAACAAAAAAAATGTCATTTTACATTTTCCTGAATTTGACAAAAAAATTTTTTGCGTTTAGATCATAACTCGTAGGTTTGATTGCACACTGTATTACATTCTGTTGTACAAAGAATAATTAAATTTGGCGACGATGTACATCATGATATAACATTCTCATCACATAATTAGATTACTGTGATACATAGTTCAAGCTTCGTTGACTTGGGTTCCATTTTTGGGGTTTAGCTATTCATGCTTGAATCAGTCACTAGATGATTATTTTCATCCCTCTTAGTACCACACATGTATAAAACAAGTTTCATGTGCCCTTCATTTCACATTTTACTGGCTTAGGTTAGATTTGTGCGTTCAGCTCACGACCAAATTATGTTTATAGCATGCTGTGTACATATACTAACCTATCTAGAAACAAGAAAGTAGATGAGGGGATGCATTTGTCGAGCACGACTCTCTCTTGTCCGAAGTAGGTCATTATGACCCATATTTTGCGCTCCACAGACTTGGCTTGTAGTTTGTATTAAATATTCATTTCTGATAAATGAGAGGAACATCTTTTAGTTTATAGTGCGTTGGTAGAGCGTCGGACTTGTAATCCAATATTCAAGGGTTCGACATCCACCCTGTCCAGCCAGGGTCGGCTACTTCGGTGTGCCTTTGTGATAGGCACTTAGCTTCCATTTGCTCGGTATGTTGTAGCAAAGAATGTGTTAAAAGTGCCATTAACACAACAAAGAGGAAAAATGAAAGAAAAGGGACAACCATCGCTATATCTGGAGCAAGCGTGCTATGTGTGGTAACGAATAATTACTGCTGGCGTAGCTGGCGAATGATCAACCTTTTCCACGAAGACGGCAGTTGTCACTGCTGTCGACAAAATGGCAGATCATAATGTTGTGTATTACTGTGCCTGTTTCTTGTGATAGATTTTACCGTGGTCCGCTACATCGCGGGAAGTATATGCGGAAATTTGTATATGAATGCTAATAAGACAGTTTTAACATTTCTGGTTTAATTTCCTGTACTTCGTCTACGTCCAAACAGCTTATCCCCCAGACATATATCGCACCTTAAATTAACTTCTTGCAAGGCAATTTGAACTTTTAGTGTGATTTAATAAAAATAAACCACATCGGCTGCATTGAGAAAACAAAACAAAAACAAAACAACAGCGGCACATTTGATTTACAGTCTCAACTGTAAATCAAATGTGCCGCTGTTGTTTTGTTTTTGTTTTGTTTTCTCAATGCAGCCGATGTAGTTTATTAACAAACCACTTTAATCTATGAACGTGTACCAACAGTATGGCCGACAATTCTTTAGATTTTTTATTTTATTTTAAAGTTTAATTTGATCGGTAATTGATTGCTGTTGTTGGCTTAATGGCAGTTTACATGTGCGGATCCAGGCCTACGGTTTAGGATGGTGTAAAAGTCTGGTATTGAGGAAGTCTCTAGAAGCTTCTCGCCTTTTCCCCTCCCCCTCGTTTCTACTACCGGTTAAAATAATGAAAATACCTATTTCCGTTGCGACTTTTATGATATAGAAGATGATTTCTTTGCTAACTTAATACATCATACGAGTATTTGTCATGAGACACACTATATGTAAAGAATATATACGTCTTTTGATTAGAGTGGAAACACTCTGTTATCATAAATGAATTGTTCCCATGAATATATTAAAACAGGAGAAGAAAAAAGAACAACGTCGACTTGCATGGTTCATCACCCCACCCCCACCCCCATGCAAACAGTATAACAGCTACATTACCACGTCGATAAAACGAAGGTCCGGTATAGTATAATAATTGAGAAAAGTTGCTTCCAAATTGTGATTTTTTAAGTCAAATTACTGACTGTGTAAATATGAAAATGAAAATCGTTTAAGGGCTATTCGTAATGCACGAGTAAAAAAAAGGTGGATAGGTGGAGGACTGTACTCTGATTGTAAAGAAATGGTTAAGATTATGGTAATAGTGATGTCCCATTTCTTATAGGCATCATATAACATTTAGCAGTGAGTGTGTGCAAGAATAACGTATAATTAAAAACAATCCATAACTTTTTGTCAACAGACGTTGATGCTGTGTACAACAGTATGGAGTCTGCATGAAGTGAAATAAGAAATTTCACTGACACATATATAATCCATAAAGAAAAATGGATTTTGTACGAAACTTGGAGACAATGAATATGAGCTGTTATTCTGCACATACTGTTTGCAAATAAAATGAATTTTTGTCAGTCTCAAATGACCTTGACAGTAATTCATATAAAAGGTAGGAAGGCCTTTTTTTTACTGGCCATAAACATCATTGTATGATGAAGACAATAACACAATTTTATATATATATATATATATATATATATATATATATATATATATATATATATATATATATATATTGTTTGATTGGTAATAATAATAACAATATATATTGTTTGATTGGTAATAATAACAACAACGACAATTTTTAGTTTCAATCATTATGATGATTCCCAAAATTAACTATATTTCATATTCTCTGCTCACTTCTCTTTTTGTACAATATATTATTAATTCTCTATAATTAATCGTATATACCATGATTTCTTTCATAGGAATCCGGAATGACTGTGTAGACAGATAAGAATGAATTACTAGGTCGTCATGCGAGTGTGTCTGCTACACACGAGTGCATATAACACCGATTAAGTAGGATCGGTTTTTGTTGTTGTGTGCTTATTCGTGATGAAATATGGACTGGTGTGTGCAGGCAAGGCGATGGGTGCCGTTTACCCGCGGACCTGGGTTCGAATCTGATATTCATCATCGCTAAGCATGTTGCGCAATACTTAGTTTAAACATCAAAAAGAACTGAACGAAGCACCATCTTCTAACTAAAGCATGCAACTGCTTATATATATATATATATATACATATATATAGTATTATATATATATATATATATATATATATATATATATATATAGGGTAATATTTGTGTTTTTCTTCGTTTGAACGACACTCTTGCGTTGCTGGAAGTGCCGCATCACACACTAGCATAAGCTCTAACGGTTCTTATGATTGCAAGCACATTCAATATACATTCCATTTATGCAGACATATAAGTTTTACTTAGGATAATTAGCTAATAACAAGTACTTTTCATTACCTTTAGGCGGTTATTATTAACGAGGGACTTATAATACCTAAACATCGGATATTAATATTTATAGAACTACATTCGGCAAAAGAAAAGAGGAAAAACAGGCATATAAGTAATTTCCTACTATGTATTTCCGGAATGTTTTAGGATTGTTTTGAAGCCCCAATTTCGTCGTTACGTGCATAAAGTCGTACATGCAAAATCATCCGAATAATACTGAACATTGAAAGATATTGGTCCTAAACATAGTTGGGTTCCATTAAAACCAGATAGTATCAGCGTTTCGTCAAATGATGAGCCATGCAATTTTAATTTCTCCTCGAACTCAGAAACCCGGCCATTTTCACATTTGTACGTATTAATCCGATCTTGATCGGCGCCATCCGTGGGTCAACCGATTTCAGTTGAAAGGCGGAACACAAGATTTGATGAAGCCATTGTTGTCAACATAAGAAGCCAACACCACGCTTTGATGAAGTCACTGTTGTCAACAAAAGAAGCCAACACCACACTATGTTCGAGACGTAAATGATCATTATGTGATAAGCAATTCTCATTTTGCGTTTGATATGGTGCAGTACTCGTTCTAACATTTAGGAGTATTGTTTCTTTAAAGGCACAAATGACGTACATTATTTTTTACAAGTCCGTGTTGTATGCTTACCAATTGATATGGAAATCAGCAAGAGTTGGGCTTATCTTCAGCCCATATTCGTTTTTTAAAGTATTCAAGCGCCCCAGCTGATCACCAATGTTCACCCGAGTCTTATTTTGATCTAATACACGTGCTGATACTGCTATTATTAGATTAGCCACTAGCGGAATTTGTCGAATGTATCATATCACTACTTTTAGACCACTCAAAAAAAGAACAGAATTACGAGAGGCTTCGGTGACTGAATTAAGGGGTGGCATCTTTTTGCATACTAAACTGAACATTTGAACGTCGTTTTAACCTAGCATCTTGATTATTTCGAACACGGTCTATGTCAGAAAGCCTTTTTCAACAAATCATTTCCTTCCTTCCAAACTTTAGTGAAATTGGAATAATGGTTTAATTTATGAAAAACGGCGGCTCTGGGGCTTTAACAGTTCCGACCACAACCATTCTTTCAAATATGGAAAGACTGATAGCCATCGGGTCACAGGTATGCGTGTAAAATGATAATCAACGCGATATTTCAATACTATCCCAATGCGGTGATCCAGTGCGCGTAAAATTCAATATCAAATTGCCAATTTTAGATCATATTAAATACCCTTTCCGCATAACAGATCACATTAAATACCCTTTCCGCGTAACAGATTACACCTGCACATTTAAATGACAGTTTTCTAAGCTGATCATTCAGAACTTTTCACTTATTTACGTACAATACGTGAGAACTAGCCAAACACGCCCAAACACCCTTTAACGCCTATTTGCATTACTAACAGACTCCATACTTTGTTTGCACATTTTGTTTGCGTGAATTGATACAGTGAGCATTTCATATTTTAGAACGTTGATACGGCAAACGTTTCAGTTTTCAGAACGTAATATATTTAAATGAAAGATTTGGATGATTTCGAGTTTAGCCTTTCGGATTCTTCTTATTTTTATTTTTTATTTTTGCAATTAAACGTGAATTCTGTGTGTTTGGCAAACATGCAATCGAATGGAAATAGCTCATATAAGATAAGTCATTAATTCCTGTAGAAAATTATCTTAAATAAATTAATACTGAAAACCTGCTTATTCCTCGGGCTTTAGTTGTAGTTATTTACACAAATATAAGGGAAGTAACTCCTCAAAGATTACTCAAATACACAGTCGGGAATTTTCCTACTCTAATTTATCGTTGCTCTTGTTAGAAACGACTGGTGAAGGTAGCAGATTTCTCCATTTCAATTTAAACTTTGACATTTTAGCGGTAAGGAAGGAATGCTAGTTAAATGAACACATGGCTATGCAGCATGAATCAGATATTGTGAATCCGTTTTGATCTCACAATGACGTTTTAAGCACTGTTCAGTCGCGCGCGCGCGTGTGTGTGTGAGAGAGAGAGAGAGAGAAGAATGAATTAGGACTTAATATTGAAATATAAGTTTGAATAACATACATAAAGAATATATATTTCCAGAATAAATTTATCTAACTCTCGATACATTTCAATATCTTATTATCAGATTGAAATAAATATATTTACTCTATAACTTGAGCTTGCATTCACTCCATGTAATTCTTTACTGAGGTAGGAACTCGAAAAATCCACTCATTATGTCAGGCTAATGACCTCGCTCTAGCAGTACACGTCTGGAACTCCTTTCCAGACGTGTCACTCGGCAATAAAATACCTATTTCTATTTTCTAAATGATTATAAAATATATTTTCAATAAATATTTAAAATGATAATCATTTTCGGTAACAGCTACAGAAACAACATTTTAATATAACCAAAACGATAATCGAGGTGTAGTACATTTGAAAGGGGGAAAATTATAAAGTGATTCTATTGCATTTGCAGCAAGCAAAGTGGAGAGACTTTTGCATACCTGTACGCTACTTTCATGTACTGGGGCTTAAATTCCTTTTATCTGTGGTATTTGGGAAACAACGCACCGTCTAAAGAACTCACGGTAATAATTTAGCTCTCATGCAAACACCGTGATATTAAACACTCAATAACTTTAAATTTCTGAATGCTTATGATCAGCATAGATACATCTTTGGTGACAGCTACTGTGTAGAGAACACTATATGAGCCGAAACATTCTGGATCCACGTGTCTTGAAAACAATGTTCGTTCACTTCCGCAACAAAGAGTCCTTTGTTAATTTTAGTAACGAGTTCTCCAAACTCAAGTCTGCACAAGGACAGAAATTCCATCAGTAAAGCAATGTCTCTGTATTTTCTCAGTGACAAGTAGCATACGCTCTCAAAAGATTATTTTGACTAAAATCTTACTTTCATTATCAACCCATCATGATAATCTATTGCCCATTTTTAGTCTGGTTCCCATTTCCCATTAATACAAACCATTAGTATAGTGTATCTTGAACGAGACAGCTAATCAAAATGGTTGTTCCCATTATTTACTTGAAATAGACCAAAAGACAATAGCAGTTTTAAAATGGGAATTTTGTCGGAGTACAAATTAAGTTTCTCTAACCCATTATACATATATATAATGACCTCTCAGATTTAGGGAAATTTGGAAAGGTGCATGTCCAAGTAACGCAAAGATGTTAATCCTCTAATTCAAAGTTATACCCATCAGTCATAAACCAAAAGAAATCGAATTAAAAGTTCATAGAAAATATGTACGATGTACAGGATCTATTCGCATTTAACCAGGATTTCTGCTGAGGGAAAGTAAGTCCCTATGCAAAGTACAAAACTGCCGAACGGAGCCGTAAGACAAATTTAAACATTTGTGCAACTGAGTTTCTCTTATTTTTAAATATCATTATGTATGATGTTCACAATAAAATGTTATATTAATGCGGATGCTATGCATGAAAATAGGCTAATTATGCTTATTTTGTTCGTACTGATATACCATGCCTTGTGACAGCATTGTGTGTGGATTGCCATTATTTATAGGAATTTAAAAGCATTGTATATGGAATGCCCTTAATTATGGGAATTTAAAGGCATTATGTTTGTGGAATGCCCTTAATCATGGGAACTAAAAAGTCTTAGAACTTAGAATTAAAACGGGCCTAAATTTCATATTACTGGATAAAGTAAAAATTAAAATATAACAACAATTTATTTTTCTTTTAAATAATTTTTAATAAAATTAAGAAAGAAAAATTACGACAAAGCAGATTTGCATGCTTCCATATACTGGTGTCAGAAGAATGAAAAAACATTTCACCCTTAACCCATTTGACCATATGTTTTATCTTCGTACAAACTACAAAAAACTTATCTAAAGACACCAAAAGAATAATCGTGGCAGTTTCAAGTTCCTGTCTTTTAGTATCGGGTTTGTTACCATGTTGAGAAAATGAACGAAAATACAGGAATTAACTTTTCACCATCGTATGGTGCGTGAACAGTGGCGTAGCAACCGTTCAATTAACCTTTTCAACAATATATCCGTGGGGGAAAATCACAATAAAACAACATTTTTGTCGGAAGGGGCACTTTTGCGGGGGAGGGGGCAATGTGTCTTGCTTCGCCACTGTACGGGGGGATTGTGTGAGACTAAAGAATATTGTTTTGTGAAAGAAATATACGTAAAACGTTCAGAAGTACTTTTTTTTTTTAGATGCTTACTACTTAATTATTTTAACCAAAACATTTTATCTCTGCTCTTTCGATCGCCGCTCCCGTGGCCTAAGTGGTTAGAGCGTCCGCCTCGGATGCGGGAGGTCAGGTCGCGGGTTCCAACCCTGGCCGAGTCATACCAAAGACTTATAAAAATGGTACAAGCAGCTGCCTCGCTTGGCGCTCAGCATTAAGAGGTTAGTGTTAGGACTGGCCGGCCTGGTGTCAGGAGAATGTGAGTGGGTGGGACATGATGCTACATGTCTGCGGCATGATGCCCCAATGCTAGACATCACTATAAACTGTCACACTGAAGACGTCGTAGCGATATGACAGAAATTTTTTAAAGGCTATGATAAAAATCCAACACACACACACGCACACACACACACTGCTCTTTAGATCAAATACGAACATTTGTGCAATTGCTTTTCTTGTTTTCTTATCATAATGTGGACAAGATGAATTACGAATGTTCCAACATACTTTTTACATACTTGAGATTTCTTTTTTCTCCAGCTATGTAAAGACCGCATTGGTTCTATTTTAAGCAGACTACAGTACCTGTTTGTAGGTCACCGCCATCTGAATTATAAGAGACGACTTAAACAGGAACTGTCAACACAACAATATCATTGTTAATGCGCCTAACCATTAATTATCTATCTATCTATCTATCTATCTATCTATCTATCTATCTATCTATAT
>JAECUM010031972.1:0-47476 GCA_016617855.1 Megalonaias nervosa
TATATATATATATGCATGTATGTATGTATGTGTGTGTGTGTGTGTGTGTGTGTGTGTGTGTGTGTGTGTGTGTGTGTGTATCTATCGTATCTCATCAAAGTGGCAATACTGAATGTGTCCTGTGTTCCATTTAAAACCAGTATTTTCTTATTCCACTCTCTAACTCTTCCTACTTCATTAAAAATCTGGCTGTAAAACATGGAATTTTCAGCCGAGATTGAAATCAGATATTCAAATCTTTAACTTTTGACTCGTCTTTAAGCATATCAGAGTACTTTCGGATTCCGATTTTATTATACTGCTCGTTTGCTCGTCTTTATTGTTTTAAATCAATGATATCGCACAAGTTTACATACCACTTTAATCAAATGTTAAGTTCGATTACGAGATTTATTAGATAGAAATACAGTATGTGTACAGTATGTATACATTTTTATAAGAATCATATAGAGGATTAGGTTTCAGGTTATAGTCTTCAAATAAAAACACTATTATCATGGATGCATGCACGCTTGTGCATTGGAACTCGGGATAGATGTTGTTGTTATTGTTTTAATGTTATTTTCAGCCTGTACTTGGCGCTAGCATATTTGGTGGAGGAAGAACCCGGAAAAAGCGCAGAAATAACCAACGACCCACGGAAAGCTACTGGCAGCCTTCTCAAATACCCACGTTGGCCTTGTCTGAGACACGAAACCACGTGGACAGAGATGTTGCTGATCTGTATAGGCGCCTTAAACCACGTGGCCATCCAGGAGCCCAGAACTCTGTTACAAGTATGTATGTATGTATGTATGTATGTATGTATGTATGTATGTATGTATAGAAATTTAAATAAACATACACTCTTCTGAAATTGAATATGTCATCATGTATAAAATTAACATGTAAATGCCAGAACTGCGGGATATATATGTATCGGCTACATATCATCTAAGTGTACATGGAGAAGCATCCTTAAGAAAATACAGGTGCATTTTTCATATATAGCTGTACTTCTGCACTTCCTTATGTTTACTATTTAAGCTAATTCAAGGGATATTGTTCTGAGCGTGATAATTACTGACTTAACGAAAGTGATTCAAGAAGAAAAATCATAACAATAGGGCAGGTTACGAATTCGCTTTGTTACTATAAATCGAACTAGCCCAACTGCACTGCCGTATTGTTTACAACTAGGACAGGCTTTCAAACGATTATACTTACTACAATCAAACTTTCACTGTCAACCAGTTTATCTTCACCCATTTCCAGACTGGTTCCCATTTGTCCATACCATTAGTACCGTGAGTCCTCCACAGGCTCTTGATTCAGGGGGAAACAAATGTGTAGTCACCAATTATGTGAGTGTACACATTAGTTTCCCTCTGAATCAAGTGCCAGTGATCTGCTCATGTCAATATGCACAAAAAAGATTTCGCCCCGAGAATATCGTCTTACATTAACTATACTTGTTGAAACAGAACAACAATGTTACAATATTTGTCCGTTTAAGACACTGCCCGTAAGGGCTATTTTTAACCACGAGGTCATTGAGCGTGATGTAACATCCGCCTAATTGGGGATCTGCCGTAATACTTTCCTTTTCATTTCCCACTAATACCATTGTTTGCTCTTATTTTGAATCAATCGCATCCCACCTTCCTTTCCTTTTATCAGTTTCAGTGCACAAGGGTCTGTATTGTATACAGACACAATTTTATCACTTTTTGGAGGAGACGATTATTTACTTTATTTTGTTTTAAATAAATTCCTTCTTGATGTAACTTCTTGAAAGTAAAATCAGTAGCAGCAGGCAGGGTGAACCCTACAACTTTGTACGTGACCTTATTTTACAAAAATAAAGGTTCCTACAGGGGCTGAAAAATAAGGTCAATAACGCTAAACCGAACCTCCTAACTTTTATTATTACCGTATAGTTTGAAAAACGGATAATAAATCGTTTGGGTTAGCTCATTTTTGTTACTTTATTTTTGACTTTTTGTTTTTTATGTTATAATGCGTTTAGTTTACTTACTAGGTCACTCAATTTTTGTCGTTCACCCTGCCTGCTGCTGTAATTAACCAAAGATTTTATCCAGACCTATACGATATCTTGATCTTGGATCATGTAAATTTGTTGTAATAAATCCAAACGGAACAGCCTGTGCTTGAGCAAAAAAGTTTTTGAACTTCATCATATCCATATCCCCTGAACACCAAGTATAATAAATATTCTGTAAAGTATAATTATCTACTCCATTAAACATTACTAAAATATTGCAGTTGTCTCTGATCACTTTAGGTATTTGTGTATATCGTTGTGTAACATAAATCACGTCTGTATTCTTGTGTCTACCTCGAGAAAATATTCTAGCTGGATTTGTTTGTCTGTCCAGCATAACGTCATCGTACACCACTAAATTATTAATAAATCCATCTAGGTCATCTACAGATGGAGCCTCATCAATATCGGTAATAAAGTCAACAACATCATTACCGTCTTCATTCAGCAATTTTGCATTTTCATTAAAATCTTTGAGTACTTCGTAACAGTGTTGATCATCTACAGATGGTGCTACTAAATACAGTTTACTCCATTTTAACCATCGCATTATTAAATTTAATAATAGTTGTGTTTTACCTGATCCAGATGGACCTATTATAATCATTCTTATCGAATTTGGTACTGCTGGATGATGTTTTACTGGTTCCTGTTTTCGTGTCGCCGAAAAATCAATTATATCCATATAGTAAATAATGAGTCTATATTGTGTTCGATGTAGAGCGTCTACACCCACTGCTGAACTAACAACGATAACAACGAAAAATAAACGACGTGCTCTGACAGGCAAATGTGTAAAATGCGGTACGAAGAAATACAAATTTGTCAAAACAAAGACAGGTGGAGATATTGCCGCTTTATTAGGAAAATTACCAGGAACTCCATGGGCTAAATACCCCGGTGAGAAACATCTTCCTGGATATAATTATTGCGGTCCCGGAACTCGACTTGATATCCGACTTGATGATCAAGATCATCCAAGATCAGGAGAGTATCCAATAAATAAGATTGATCAAGCGTGTCATGTTCATGACGTTGCATATAAAAGTAAAGATTTACAACAAAGGCATCTCGCAGATGTAAAATTGATTCATGCATTAAATTCTATACCAAATAAATCTGTCAGAGAAAAACTCGCTAGTTTTCTAGTAAAATCCGCCATGAAAAGTAAAATAATGTTAGGGGCTGGTAATTAATTATATAAATATTATAATGGAATCCATTTATTATAGCCCAAGAGGATATTGGAGAGGCAGATCAGCTATTAGTAAATTATCTGAAGCAGCAAAAGTTTCACGTTCTGTTGCTGCAGCGTGGTTAGCACGACAGGCAATATGGCAAATTTATCTACCACCACCTAAAAAAATTCAGTATGCACATTTTGATGTCAGCGTCCCTAATGCGGTTCATCAAGCAGATATTTTATTTTTACCACATGACACCATTAAAATTGGTAAACGTAAATCACGCACATACAAATACGCGTTAACTGTCGTTGATATTGCAAGTAGATATAAAGAAGCGGAACCATTATCAACAAAGACAGCGTCTGAAGTTGCATCTGCGTTTGAACGAATTTATCAGCGAGGACCTTTGCGATGGCCACAGTTATTACAGGTTGATCCTGGCAAAGAATTTCTTGGTGCAGTATTATCGTTGATGAAGAAACATAACGTTAAAATCAGACGAGGACATGCTGAAATTCATCGTGATCAGGCAATTGTTGAACGATTTAATCGAACACTTGCTGAGCGGTTGTTTGGATACCAATACGCAAAGGAAATATCTACTGACTTTAAGTCCGGTGAGAGATCTCGTGAATGGGTTGCAAGGTTACCAGGTGTGATAGGTGCGTTAAATAACGAAATTACTCGTTCAACTTCAATGAAACCTTCTAATGCGATTACAAAAAAATATATACCCCGTAGCAATAACAGACATCAACCTCAACCAGTATTAGGTAATGTAACTGTAAGATATTTATATGAACCTGGCGAACTTGAAGGTGGTAAAAAAAGAGCAACTGATCCTATATGGAGTGTGACTACACATACAATTTCTAGCGTGGTAAGAGCCACTGGTAGACCTCCAATCTACAGACTGGATTCGAGAGCCCCTCAACGTGGATTTGTGCATGAACAATTACAGGTAATTCCTAAAGACACACAATTACCACCACATACAATTACATAACCAGAACCTCTACGTCGATTACATTCAAGACAGGTCAGCATCACATTATCACGTATATGACCAAGATCACTATTAATTCTATCTACGGTAAATTGTCTTGGATTATTATTCGAATATTGCCATAACATTACTGCGTTACAGCTTGCACAATGATTATTCTGTAGTTGTTTTAGTGTTATAATAAATTCAGTATCAATATCAAAGTCACGCTTATTTTTTTTTTTGTCACATTGCTTATAACCAGATAGTTGTTTTCTTATTACATCATTATTAACAGTCTGATTATTATTTTCTGTAAAATTTATAATAACCCTATGTAGTTGAGATATTCTTCTGACTCTAGAAACTGCGAGATAGACTAAATTTGACCATTCGATCCGATCATCTATAATCCAGATATTTGTATCAGAAATAGTTAACCCCTGTGATGAGTGAATAGTTATAGCGTATCCTAACGTCCACGGTGATTTATTCATATTCAGCGCATTCTCAATATTATTAATATCGACTAAAATAATATCGTTCAAGACAAGATTCTGTATTCCACCACCAGGAATTTCAACATCAATATTCTGTCGTCGAGTATCTGCTGGGCGATAACATAATGGTACAGGTAGATCTGAAAACTTTTCTTTATGTAACAGAAATAATTTATTCTGTAGTTCATCACGAACTATCTTTCTACTTGCAACTATCTTTCTACTTGCAACTATTAAATCAGCGGGATTCCATAAATTTAGAAAATCATTCACAGAAGTCTCTGAAATTACTCCTCGCATTATCTCACATTGTACTCAGTCTGGTTGTAGTCTAATTAACTTTTTAAGTTCTTTCAGCGGTTCGTCAATAGCTCTATGGTCATCATTTATTTCTTCATAATAATCTACGTTATTCTTCAGCCATTCATGTGGAGACTGACCAATAAAGGGTGGTGGTTGACCATGATCACCACACATTATTACAGCAGTATTCTTTGTCAATAGCCAATCAAGAAATGTTTTTAATATTTCTAACGACACCGTGTCTACCTCGTCCCATATAATATATTTAGGTATATATTTCTCACCCATTCGTTCGGGAGTCCATGTGTCTCCACACCATCTAAAGAAACTATGATAAGTACACGATTTTACTCCTCGCTCTTTTATTTCTCTGGCTAATTTATGTGTCGGTGTCAAAACAATGATATCTGAATTATTATTCATGAATAATTTAATCGCACGCGTTGTTTTACCTGAACCACCGCATCCATTAAGATAAACAGTCTTATGTCTAGCCAAAGGATCATATACAGATGGTGCTGATGACTTGGATACTTGATTATTATTTTTGTAATATATTTCCTTAATTTCAACGTCGGCGGATTCAGAATAACTAAGTATATTTTCTTGTTTTATTCTCCATGATCCCCATTCCCCATTACCAAGTAGCGGTTTTAAGAAATCTGTATATTTTTTTATTTATATAAAACGAATCCGTTGCTACTCTGACAGCATCACGAGGAAATCTATTTATCATAGACAGTAGATTTATAGAAACATATGCCAACATAGATGATCTTAAATGAGTAAACTGTGGTGAGTCACCATCAAGATAACTCACAACTGTACCTAGTTTGGTTCCGTCTGACAAATAAGCATTACTCCGATTTATAAATGTATTTTTTTTCTGTTGTATCAGCAATTATAAAATCGAGTTCAGCATCGTCCATAATCAATCTTGTACAGTGTCTTTTATGATCATAGGCTCCTCCTTGAGTAAATTTACCAATTATCTTTCTACCAAGATCTTTTGCAAGTTTTTCATCATGCTCGTCTCTGCATTTACGTATATTATTAGTAATTTTAATAATGTCATCTTCATTAAGATTAGGGAATTCTTTCCTGGCATCATCAATATTAAATCTATTTGGTTCTGGTAACCAAACTTGCTTCTGTGGACTATACGATATAATTGCCTCACTCACCTGTAAAGATATTAAAATTCCAACATCAAGCATATATCGCAATAGTATTATTGTAACCCAACATTTTTCTGAAAAATGTCTTCCAAAAAAAAGCTTAAGTAATCGGATGGAGATTTTCTGCAAATTCAAACGATTCTACATGAGCAAATCCGGTTAAGTCAAAATCTGGTAAATGTCCGTTTATTGCAACCCTGGTCATCTCGTCTGATGGATGTCCGAATCTCTTAAAGTATTTAGAACATTCTCCGTATCCAAGAAAACTTCCAGGATAACAAGCTACCATATCAGCAGATATAACGTCATTATACTTATATTTAGTATTCCATAATCCTCCGTGTCCATATTCTACACAGCTTTTATGGATATCTTCAAGAAATTCCGATCGTGTTGGTTTCCATAAATTTTTTTCCTGAGCGAAATGAGCCGCTATAGATGGAACTGTAAAACAATTATTTAATAATTGTCTAACTTTGACATCGTCAGAAGTATATTCACGCCAAAGGCGTTGCGCAAGATGTTCCATTTCTACATTAAGAGATTTTGTACGGTAAATATCACCATTAGGCCGTACAAACTGATCGTAATAATCATATTCTGAACTTTGAAATAACCAAACCGATACAGGGTCACTTTTACTGATATTTTTGATAAAATTAAATATATGTACATCATAAAATTTAACCGCTCTATCTCGTGGAAATATTGTTACTGCTGAGGTCCATGCATGCGAATTGTGATCAATAATATCTATAGGAGCTCCATTTTTTATGTATTTTGGTTTATATAAAATCTCTCCTGTCAGCGTCTTTACTGTTATTGGAAATCTTAATTTCTTTTCTAGATCAGCAACATCTTTAATAGATGCTCCAGTATCTTTAACTGATTCTGCCCACGTATTTATTTTTTTACGTCGTAAATCTGTTAAACCATTACCACGTATCGCGTTTATGAAATGTTCTGTAACTCGTTCAGCTACACAGTTTATTCTTGACTCTGACAATCTCATAGGCTTTAGATTATTGACGTCAGGTTTATTATTAAGCGGATATATTGCATATACAATTGCAGTAACTGGATATGCACGTTCATAATATGGCTTATCAACACCGGTTAGTATTCCGGGTTTAGATTTATTATTCAAAAGAACAATATTATTTCCTGACTGTATGCGTACTGAATCGCGCTTGTCACGAATAATCCAAGTATCTTCTTCTGTATTTACAATAAATTTTATTAAAATAAAATATTTTTGATCATCAAGGTGATTAATAATTACTTTCCCTCGTTCGTCATTCATCATATTAGTAACATTTACGACTCTGAATGTTGACCATACATGAGCAGCACCATCTTCACGAAATTCCTTTTTGGCTTCACGGATACGTTCGGTTATACCCTCATTTGTTAATGCCAGATCTTGCATCAAAGTACTAAATTTATATTCTAATAGTCTGTCAAGATCAAATCTGGCTCTTTTAGACTCAATTGCCGATAATTCCTCCATATAATTAAAACAAATATTTAAATTAAAATTTTGATATATATATAATGCTTGAAACAAAAAACAAATGTGCTTGGCTCAAAATTGGACATACTTCTCCTTGTAATAAATCGTGTGTGAATGAATTCTGCTACTACCATATGCAAAGTATCAAAAATGGAAGTACAGGACCAATACCATGTATTCAATGTGGTGTTGGAGTCAGAGGAAAAACTCAATTGTGTTTAAAATGTGGCAGAAAAAAATACAGAGAACTAAAACGATATTATGACAAAAAAATAATACATCGTCAGGTAAATCTCCTATAAAAACCGTAGAAGATTATCTGACCAGATTTCAAAACAATGATTTAGATAAATAATATTATTATATAAAATGAATCAGACAAATCAGACCCATGATGATGATATCGACAAAAACTTTATAAGAAAATTAAGAAAAGAAGCATTTCGTAATAAATACGAATTTGTTAAACATCCAGTATATACAAATTATGAAGCATCCCGAGATGGTGTAATCAGACACTGCAGATTGAAAAAACCAGTCGGTAGTCTTGATAAATTTGGTTATCTCAGAATCCGTGTTGAGGGAAAAAATTATCTCTCACATATATTCATATTCGAATGTTTTCGTGGAGTAGTTAAAAATGGACTTGTAGTTGATCACATTGATGGAGATCCCAAAAATAATCGGTTATCTAACCTGCAAGCTATTACACCTAGTCAGAATGCTGCACGTGGAAATACTGGAAGGTGTAAAGTATTTAAAAAGAGAGCTATTAAATCCATGAATATACAGACAGGACAAGAAATACCTTTTCCCTCAATTAATGCGGCTGCAAAACATTTTAGCATACATCCACAATCAGTACAATTTGTCGCAAATAAAGTATACAAATCAGCATATTCAATAAAATATAATCAGCGGGTAATATTTGAAATATCTAACTCTGTACTCTTAATAAATAAATTGTATATAGTTCGACTTTATATTTTGCCATGGGTACCTTCACCGTCGCTGCTCTCAGTGTCACTTTCATTTTTGACAGAATCAAATAACATAATCTTTCTTAATTGCATTACACGATTATCCACAATCTTCTTTTTCTCGTATTCACGAGATAGTTCGGATCTAATATTTTCAATGGAACGTGCAAGAGGCGCAAATAGCTTTACCTGTTTGTCATTTACAATTGCCAAGGATTCTAACATAGACTGATAAATTGATTTTACGAATTTATAATTGGATGGTAATGTGTATTTATTGTCGATTTTTCGCTGTTTTAATATTTCATAATCGCATAATATTTTTTCAGGATCAAGATTATCAGAGAGATTTATTCCGTTATGTTTTAATTTTTTAATAGCAGAAATAATATCATTAATGTTTTCTTGGTTCATTATATATATAAATATTTCTTTAAAATAAAAAATAATTGACATTCAAGTTTTTAACATGGACTTGACTGTGAAGCAATTGGACATATAATAAAGCGACATAACTCCTGCCGGAAAAAATCTTATCCACAGAGTAAATTACACGATTATTTCCCTTCATATAATGCGTCATTATCATAATGCGCCATACACCTATGCATTTCTCAACCTATGCATTTCTCAACATCTAATCTATGTCTATCACACTGTATGATATTTGCCGTAAACACAATGTATTTTAATCTCAATAAAGTGTATCCGTCTGTCTGTTTATCTGTCTGTCTGTTTAAAAACCAAACCTATTGATAGGTCCCTGCCGATAATGTGAACGGTGCTGACCCGTAACAGGAAATCCTACGATACATAGTTTTAATAAAACCGAATTGTAACATTGGATTGGCACAACGGCGCTTGAGGCTATATTCTGATAGTAAAACGAAAAATGTATATGTATAAAAGCACACATACATATTGACCTACATACGGACCTATATACAGTCAAACAGATGTGTGGGTTTTGGATGACGTAGCAATTATCGATTTTCCACTGTAATGCTTAGAAATGTAATGCTCTCGTGTTAGTAATAGCTATATAATAAATTCTCGAGCGTATATATGTAGTCGAGTGTCGTTAGCTCAGTGCACGAGTGTTGGACTTTGGTACTGAACTTCTGCTGTTCGACTCCCATGACCGCGGGGGTGGGTATGGTTCTGGATTACCAAAAAATTATTTTAAGAATTGGGGAGCATCGCACCTCCCAAGGTTTCATATCCTCATCACGTTAAACAATTAAGAGGCCCCAATGACGGTAACCGCTTAGGATGCTACTGATTATTTTTGATATTTTTAATAATAATAATAATAAATCAACCATCCTAACATAACATATATGCAAAAGGCAAGGTCAAATCTCAAGGTCAAGGTCAAAAATCTGATTTTTATTTTGCAAAATTTACTCGGGCATCATTCTACGTATGTACAAATTAATATATAACGTCTCTCCTCTAAGGTCCACAATATTGCCATCCTGATTTGTGAGTTTGAAATTCATTCTTGACAATAATGGATTATGTACACGCAGGTAGACTTGATTTATTGGCTCAGATACAATGAGCCACCCGGGTGGCGCTTGAATACTGGATGAATATAGTATGTATCCTTGCTGGGCCTGGTTAGACTTTGAAAGATCTACGTGGTAACTACTTTCAATTATATCGCATACTAGATTCACTGCAATGGTGGATGTTATATTAACAATACCAGGTGAGATATGACGACCTGTTCCAAATGGGTCATTATTATATCTCAGAACTGTTGGTGGCGGGATTAATTTTTTCCATGAATCACATATTCTTTTAAAGTGTTCATCAGTAAGATCATTAACTGATTTCTTCAGCTCCTCATAGTTAAATCCCGGAATTATAAATGTTGGTAGCTGTTCTCTTGTAATTCCGAAATGTTTCAGAAATACTGTCGTAAACAGATTATTTGGTCTAACACTCTGAAGTGGACCGTCTTCATTAACTATATACGACGCTCTATAGCGTTTATCTGCTGCTAGGTTCACTAATCTTTTTTCTCTGTTAACAATAATATCATTCATGAACTCTAGGTCTGAAGCAACTTGATTCAAATGCTGTATTGTTTCAATTATTTGATTTTTTAAATCTTCGTTGTACGAAACATTAATGCTTGGAAATAAATTTTTTAGATTATTTAAGACACGCTCATGTTCAGACTTAATTGTACTAGCATATGAATTTATTTCATCAACATCAAGTATTATTATTTTACCTTTTTTACCATCAACTATTTTTGTAAAATGGGTTTCTGTTTTATCTATATAATGTATAACTCCATCACCAAAATATCGTCTACTTTTCGATATTCTGGAAGTTGTATAAATTTTTCAACATCTACGACGAAATCAGATCGTTGTGGTTCTGGTGGTCCTTGATAAACCGATGGAACTTCAGGCCATCGTAATACTGATCTAATCGAACTTTGATAAATATCTACAGAATAATCAGGGGAATTTATTTCAATAACAGCAGATAATGTTGGTTCGTAGACAGTAATTGTTATTTTTGGTTCTTTTCCTGTAATAGATTTAATTCTGCGTTGGAACTCATCATTAATCTGCTCTATTTGATAACTGCCCGTTGGAATAGCAACTACTTGCCAATCAGGAGTTCCATCAGGCTTATTCTTATTGGCGAATACTAATGAATTATTTGGCTGTAGTCCACCAAATGGTTTTGATCTAATATTGGGCCAGCTATAATAAACTCGCAACTGCGCTAATGCTATTTCCTTTGCAGGAATTGCGGTTGGAAAATTGACATTAAATTCCGGATTGGTCGAACTTAACGATATCATAGTGGTTTTTGACGGAGTCGTATTAGTGACGATCTGCTGAAGTAACTCCCTGTCTGTCATTATTATTATCATTATTATTTAATTCATTAAAATCATTAGCGATCACCTTAAAAGCGTAATCATAGGTTTTCATCATCATCGCGAATTCAGTATCGGATATTTCACCATCACTGACACACGAAGAAATGTACAAAGATAGTTTAGAGCATGCCTCTGCCACTGTATGTAATTTAATCATATAATCGTGCAATTTAGCATTTGTACAGGTATCTATCTTTTTGGCTATAATACCGAGAACACCAGCAATAGTCGTTGATGCTGAAACAATGATAGTTATAACAGTAGGTGCTGTCATCGTCAATGTTGATAATAATAATCCTGTTCCAGCAATAACAGCAGAAACCGAGTAAACAACTACATCGATGACAACTATACGCCTTTTGTATTTTTTTATTTTCGTGTTATAATAGTCGATAAAATTATTTTGTTTAGTCAGACGCTCAAATACTTGATTGCATCTGTAACGTTGAACGTCGATGCAAGAATGAGGTTGATCCATTATACTAACAACGTCATTTAATTAAGTTTCAGTCACGAATTCTAGGCACCACCAGTAACGTCTCGGAGGTATTTCCGTTGATATTAACGTAAAGATTTCTTTGATGTTCTTGGTTAGCATCACCAATAGAGGATTATGATATACATTTGGTGATAATGAAGTTGCCGCAGTAATTTCCGAACCGTACATAGATAACCTGTATAACCCAGTTACTTCTGCGGTATGTACGAGTGTGTTATTTTGCGGTGACCATGTTGTTGATCCTGATGCTACTGTATATACGACATTTTTAATTTGTCCGTGTGGAATTTTAATCAGATTAGTTTTTTGAACAATATTAGGTATTCCACTGACAATATCATTGAGTTTCATGTTGACGTCGGAGAGTTTTATGTCAACGGTTGGTTGTTCCCCAAAAAATCTTTAATGGTTTTGTTTAGATTTCTACGAAAATTTAAGAACGTTTCTACATGTCTAGAAAAAGTAGCACTAAGTGTAGTAATTTCGTCACCGATAGTTTTTAACGAAGTTGAAATAGGAATTTCCTTATCATCAGCATACTTTTTCGTTACAGCATCAAAATCATATTCTGGTGTTCTAAGATTGTTAATACTATTATTATTCATATTAAGAAATGCACGCATTATACCGCCGTTGGCCAATACGTATTTAGATTCTTGATCGTCGACATATTTCTTTGTTGCGGCGTCTGTATCTGCGACTGGGTTTCCAAGGCCTATAATTTTATTTTGATTCATAATAATGCTACCTGTGAATGAATCACCAGCTTTCTTAATATAATCGCTGACTGACGTACCGGAATCTTGTATTTTACCCTGATCAGTAAAAGTAACTATATTATTAACAACCGCATTAGGAACTCGTATAAGTACATCTGGCAGTTGTATATTACTAGTTTTAATCGTCCTTCGTTATCCTGAAAAACAACCACTTCATTTTGATCCACACTTGTAATGTTTAATAAATCATCAATCTCATTTCTGAGCTGATCGAGAGTTGCATATTTAGATAAATCAGCTTGCTGCTGACCTTTACCACGAGAAGATCTTCCGTAAATGTCCACCATTATATTTACTAATGTCTGTTTAAATGTGACAACGTAGTATATTCATGTACAGCTTTGTGGGATGGTTTTGTTGATTTTGATACAGCATCAAGTACGTTAAGTACTTCACGACCACATATTGGTGGATCAGTTAATGTTTGTGTTGGTAGCGTTGAATACCATATTGGAGTACTTTGATAGCCGCTAATATACTTTAAGAATTCTTTTGGTGGAGCTAATCCGTATGAATCAAAATAAATAATTCCACGTGGATCAATTGCATAAGCGACCCAATGCGTGCCTGGACCAGAGTTTTCATCGAGATTAATAATACCGGTTTCAATGTTATTTGGTTGTTTCGGTAATTGATCACGCATGAAAACTCCTCTAAAATTTTTTATTTTTAATTTTTTAGCAGCATCTAGTAAATCAAAATTGGACATAGGAGATATTAGTAAACTGTCCCTCGTAATCTTAGGCCTTTTCCGTACCATGAATGTGGAGTCCCTGGTAATCTTAGACCCCTTCCCTTTTTTTTGATTCCCTTTCCTGTTGCTTTCTTTAATGCCATTCCAGCAGCGGTTCCAACAGCGCCTAATGCAGCTGCGTTTTCAACAGCTGGGGCTGCAGCGGCAATTAATGCTGGTATAGCAGCAAGAAGTGGAAATATTCCACCCGTCTTAATGATGTCTTTAATAGCATCCGCAGAAAGATTAAGTTTTGTACCTTTATTTGATTTTTTGGCTTCATCTAAATGCCTGAGCTGACGTTCTGTAAGAGATAATTTATTTGAACCGCTCATCTGATCTTTCTTTAGCAATATTTTTAATCCACAGTTATTTTTTGATGCTGATTGTATCCTTTTAATCTGACCAGGACTCAGACTAACACTAACGTGATTATACGACATTATAATATTCATAAACGATCTAATTACATGTTTTCTACTGGAGCATCAACTACTCGCATTCGTCCACCAACACCTTCAAGTAACATTGATTTATCGCTGAGAATGACAGCAATTGCTCTGTAATTGGCAATAGCTACTGGTCGTGTCACACGAGCTCGAAAGTGTATATCAACTACTGATTGTCTGGTTAAATCTAAATGTTCGAGTGAAAAGTAATAAATCGGATATAATGTTGTAAAATCTCTTTGTGATATTTGCAAACCAGTATCAATATTTTGATCACGTCCCATGAACGTCATCAGACGATGATATGCACGTGCTACATGATTTTGCTCGAAATTCAGTAATATATCCTCGGATGGTTCTTGATGTCCGTTTATCCTCAGCGATACTTCAGAAACACCAAGATTGTCGTCGAATGTCATTGTATTACGTAATTGATTGTTCAATCGTGCATTATCTTGAAATGCAATAAATATATGTCGTGGTGCAGAAACATCTTGTTGTAATGCTATTTGCCATGTAAATAAACCATTAATATTACTCTGGATATCATCTGTGGTCATTGTCAACCATGATAACGCTGATTTACCACCTTGATTCATAAAAGAGAGTAGACCTTCTTCTTCAGGTATTGTTGGAGTCATCACCGGCATCCATAATGAAAGTTTGGTTAATACTACTTTACCATGAAGTGCCGCAGTTGCAGCAGCATCAACACCAGCGGGGTGCCATATTGCATCATCGTCCGTGGCTTTTCTTACAAGTACAACCGTATGTTTGGTTCCAAAAATAACCTTTCTGACGTTTCTGCAAAATCCAAATATATGTGACAGTGGAATCGCACATGAAAACCTTTCATTTTCGTTAAGCATTGCTCGACGTGACGCAAATCCCAAATTGAAATTTTCATTCATTGATACAACTGTATCCCCAGCTGCATTTAGTGTTACATTCCTATGTTCGGGCTGATCAGTTGTATCCTTTGCAAACATCATTGATGGACCAGCTGATCTTGAATAATCGTCGCTGTATCTAACAAGACCCAATATTGTTGTTGCAACATCAACGTCTTTCTGGATTGATTCAATATTTTTTCCGTCAATCATATACGTAGCGCTGTCAAATAACGCCATAATGCCATTATTAACAAAACCAACCCGATCAGCAATTCTATAATCTGTATTATCTGCTTTTAAAAGTTTACCTTCAACCTCAATAAAAGCCTCAGCGGGTAAGAAATACCTACTTGTATCCTGAACCTGTAGTTCAATTCGTCCACGCTGATCTGGAATTCGAGCGTCATAAGAATAATATTGATAATCACGCACAGATTCATCCTAGAGTACCGGTGCGTCCATGTCGAATGCGGGATCAGATATGCGCTTAAACATATTTATTATAATTATTATCGTCTAAAACGAAGACCACTTCCTGCTATCAGACTAGCGGTTATATTTTTTTCTTTTTCTGACATTGGTAAATCAGCCAACTCTGCTAGTTTTTGATTAGCAACTTGATTTATTATTTTACTGACATTTGCAGGCATTACTTCGGTACTAGGTAATTTTACTGGTGGTTGAGGTTTTCGTCGTATTAATCGTGCTAGTCTATCTTTAATCGCTGAAAATGCTTTACCAGCGAGATTACCAACAACACCAATACCTTTTTCACGAACAACATCAATAGCTTTCATTCCCAGTTGCTTTGCGATCGGTATTGCTTTTGGGGCTATCCTTCTAAATAGACCCTGAACAACATCACCTAGTCCATCTCCGTAGGTTGTTTTGTATACTGGTAATCGTGAGTTTATTACTCTGACCATGGTTGGTCCACGTTGAGTACCGTGTACGATCATTTTATTATAGTAATTGTATTTAATTACGTACTTAGTCACTATAGTAGTCATCGGCAATTTCATTAATAAGAGACTGATAAACATCAACGTCCATGATACCACCGGTAAATAATCGTCTGCAAATATCGGCCGCCTCATTAATTATTTCTGGAGAATTATTACCAGCTCGTTTTCCCCCGATGAGGATTTCTAGTCGTTCAACATCGGCAAGGACGTTATTAGGACACGGAGTAACGAGACCACTTCCATGAGTAGTAAATCCACTTCTAGTTGTGCCAGGATCTTGATATTCTTCTTCCTCCTCTTCCTTTTTGCTTAGTTTTTGTTGTTTTGAAGATCGTATATTTCCAAATAATATATCTTCTTTAAAATATCCGACTTGTCTTACAAAATTATTAAAATCACTCTTATATCTATCGGTGATTTTAGATATACCACGAGATTGTCGAAATATAAAAGGAACCCAATTTTTTTCAGGAATATTAGCGGTGTCTGGATTTAATAATTTATCACGTTGCGAATATCCTGTTGCAGCGACCGCAACATCGTTTTCTTTAAGTAGTTTACGACCATATTCGGTTAATTGGGATGGTTTTTGTTTTAACGTAACAATATCTATTACGTCACCGACCTCCTCACGAACTTTGTCAATACCGTCAAGTACTTGTTGCATTTTTTCTTGTAATTGTGGTTGAGCAGCAGCAATTTCAGCTGGAAGTCCCCGTAAAATCCTTTTTGTCTGTTTTGTTCTTTCCGCTATTTTTCCAGTTGCCTCTGCAATTTTCTCAGATACTGGAAGAAGAGGTTTAGTTGTCTCTGTAATAGGTTTAAATAATTGTTTTGTATCCTCTTCAAATTCAACATAAGATTCTTGTCGTTGTTGTAATTGTTTTCGAAGAGCATCACGAACAGGTATAAATTTCCTAATTGCTTCTAGTCGCTCTCTTGCTAATCTAGCTGAATGTGGTTCGCCTATAACGACCATTATTAATAATATTTATACTGACTGTTTAATTTGCAGCAGCAGGCAGGGTGAATGACACAAATTGAGTGACCCGCCGAGTAAACTAAACGCATTAACAAAAAAATCAAAAATAAAAT
Source organism: Megalonaias nervosa (assembly GCA_016617855.1). NCBI lineage: Eukaryota > Metazoa > Mollusca > Bivalvia > Unionida > Unionidae > Megalonaias > Megalonaias nervosa. The sequence continues at coordinate 17,015 of JAECUM010031972.1, forward strand.
AACAAAAAATGAGCTAAACCAAACGATTTATTATTCGTTTTTCAAACTATACGGTAATAATAAAAGTTAGGAGGTTCGGTTTAGCGTTATTGACATTATTTTTCAGCCCCTGTAGGAACCTTTATTTTATGAAAAACTTGCTCGAAACCAATTTGTAGGGTTCACCCTTACTGCTGCTACACGAGATGGGCACATAATGTGACGTCCGATACTCTTGTTACTTAAAGCCTGTAGGTTCTGTTACACGTCACTGTTTGGTGTCATCTTCAAAAGCGAAATTGTAGACCTTGATAGGGTTATTCTACATGACGTTACCATTAACCCATGCTACACTGATGTGAAATTTGGGTGCTTTGAGTATATTCATCTTAGCCATCTTGGTTTTGGGAATTTTGATGAATTTTCTGTGGATTGAACTATTGGGGTATCGGGTTAGTAATGTATAAAATGGAACAACAGTCAGACATGCTGCTTTTTGATGATTTCTTTCTAAAATAACAATCCATAAGTTCAACAGGACAAATCTCGGATCCAAACAACTTCTCAGATGAACATAGTTTGGAAATAGGGTAAGAATATGAGGATTGTTCTAAATGCTAGCATAGAAAGAGAGACCTGAAACAAGCGATATCATACATTATTCTTATATCACCAGTCATACATGGACGTTTTTTTCTTTCATTATGAAGTGACAGAAACTTTGCAAGAGTTTAACATTTTTATTCAATAGCTGTATCGATGGAGAACTTGAAACTGTTTGTTAAGGAACCAACCATTTATTTGTACGTAGGTGGGGGTGGACACTTGGGATTTTGTCTCAAACCAGAACATGTTTCTATTTCCTGATAATTTCTTTTCAACTAATATAATGGATATAATAAGCTTTTTCTCTCCAAATTCGTAGTTTTTTGGAGTAAATATTCCAGCCCTCTCACACCTCACCCCTTCTGAAAATTAAATGGGCAATCCCATAGTTTAGTGCAACTAGGAGAAAAATCTCTGAACGCAGTTTAACTTGCAGAGTATTATTTTCACACATAGATTTCAATGTTAGCCTAGTAAGCTATACTTGATCCTTCTAAAGAGAGTTATACCATAACGTAAACGTTCAGTGGATACAATTTTGAGATGACCCTCACGACCCCATTACACAAGAAAATACTTGTTTTATCCACTGCTCTAAACCCGCGTATACAACTGGTTTACTTTGACGAGAATACATTTCAATGTATTTAAACTCATCTCAAGGGCGACAGCATTAGATGATCTTGCATTATATCATCAATTAATGCAAAAGCGTAAACATACTCTCTCACGTCATTTGTGCTTTATGTTACAATTTTGATTTGTCATCTGACTTGAATCGCGTTCTCAAATTCTATTTTTAGATTAGGAAAGCCCTATGTACGTCATATATTCGCCTTCCTTAAACGTGATTTTCTGCCTTTCAGATCGATCACATACTTAATTTCAAACGTTTTCGACATTTCGAATCTAAAAGAAAAATAAACGGAAACAAATTAAAAGTTTTAACATTTATTCAGTACTGTTTCTTTAACATCGCAACAGATTAAAGCGAGGAATTATTTAAGTATACTTAAGTAAAATCAGTTCTTTTGTTGGAACCAATGGAAAGTGATGATGCGGGCGATCTAATGTATTCTTTTGGAGGGTTGGTGTTTGGTTATTTGTAAACTCTCTTTGTTATTCTTGACGGTACATACTTGCACACACACTGGCCTGCGTTATCATGCCTTTAACCCTGTATCATTGCTCATACTCAGAGTAACTTTCGCATGGACCAAAATTATTAGACATTATGTATTTTATTCGTACGGCGTAATCATTATCATCATCTTCCTATCTCTTACTCTCTCCATTGCTGCATTCTTGTATATGGACTGGGGTATTGTGTTTAACCTGACTGCTTTGCAATATATTTGTTTCTTATTGTATGCAGATGAAGATATAATTCGAGTCAGATTTGCTTGTGTATTAGTAATAAGACATGTTCAAAGAAAGAAAAATATGAGTAAGTCGTTAAGCTGCGGAATGGTAAAATTTAGGGAACGCTCTAGGCTTGTAGGTACCATATTAAAATTACTTGAATATATTGAAGATTCGCTAAATTCAACGACTACGTTTCTTGTACAAACTTTTTTGAAGTTAAAAGAAATCCAAATATGGAGAGGAAGCGTTTATTATTAATATAGATCTATTTAGCAGGTGGTCGTTTCTTTTTTGATGTGACAAAATATGACAAGAAAGATTTTATTTTAATTTCTAGCCCTCAAAATCTGCTAGGCGTTTAGGTTGTCTCTCTAATACTACAAAATTGGCCAATGCAATGGCTTCGTTGATGTCATTTATAACTGTGACGCTGGTAATTAAGCTGAGAAATATATAAATAAGTTAAATGATGCATTTATTGAAAGTGGTAGGTTACACTTTTCAATATATTTCCAAATTACACGGTTAATTTTAATCAAATGCAACGTATTTTTCTTGCGTATGTGCTGGCATTGTCTTATATGGTAGAGAAGTGATTTTGGATTAAAGGAGTAAATACACATAATTCAGCAATCAGACATTCTTATTCCAAAATAATATATGAAACTGAAATTATTGCCCGCATTTGTTTTGTTATTGTTATTAGAGTTGTTATATTTCGCAGCAACTTCCTGTTGTATCTCCCCAAAAAAGGAAACTGGAGAAATGCTTGTAATAATCACCATATATGAATGTTCCTGGGGTAACGCTGATCCAAACACGATATCCAGCTTCACATTGCACTATCCTTGAACTGCTGACCTTGTTCCAAGAATCGTCGACATCATCAAAGATATAGTGTTTAATTCCCCCATTTACAATTATATGCACTTATGTAGATTACCAATGTGATGTAATAAGGCTTACTGAGAAGAAATATGTAATCCACAGAGCACACGTAAATATTCCAATTTACTTGTGGAAGCCATTGCCCTCGTCGTGCAAAACAGTATCGAAAAGGACGATAGTTTTTATGGACGTGTGCTATACTGTTTAGAATAGTTGTATATAATCCAATCTGCTTCGTGGAAGGATCGAAGACGTATAAATAGGCATGTATGGAATATATGGATTAGTAAAAACCGAATTTTTTAAGGGTAAATTATCCTAGGGTGAAATTTTTTTCTTCTCTTCATGATCCATCGTATGATATTCTCTTTCAAACATACAACTACGCTGTTTTGTTTTTATTCTTATGCACATCGTACTAATGTTGAGCTTATTCCAGATTTTAATGAGGTCTTAACAGACTGATGAGCCACTTAAACTGATTACTTCGTTTTATGTGAATGCATCCCATTAGCTTCGAGGTTACGGCTGACACTTCTCTCTGATGTAATAACTTTGGTAAAATTTGCACAATAAAGATTATCTACTGGGTCGTTCTTCATAGTAAGGTTAGATTTCTAGTGTATTCATTAGACCTCATGTTAGAAAGAACAGTTTCCAGTTTTGATATTGGTTTCTGAAATAAATGCAGTTTGTTTCTGAAATTTTCCACTCCTAATAACATTTTGCTTTGACACCTATTGAATTCTTGTTGATTCTTCACCAATTCTCCCACCTTTCACAATAAGAACTCTTTCATATTGTAGTGCTCCAAGACTGTTGTCTGAACAACCTTTGACACATCTATGGTGTAAAGATAGCTCGACTTGACTGCATTGTCACGATGGATGTCATATATAGCTAGTAAATGGCAGACGCAGTCATATATCTATGGATAAGTACATATATCATTCTCTATGTAGTTGCCCTACTGCATGTCGCTTCGCTAGAATCTCAACAATGAGTTATATTCGGACAGCTTTAAAAAACGAAAGCGAAATGGTCACCCTGTATTGCAACCTTGACCTGGTCCTGATAGGACAGAGCACCATATCTTGATCTTTAAGTAAAATAATGAAACGGCATAGTACCGTTTAGAGACCTTACCTGTTCCAATGTTGCAGGCGGTTATACCAACCAACCCGTTTTCAAAGGATTCATTTTCCCAACATCATAACATTATAACATTATATCGGACGATAAGAATCTATCAAGTATCACGCTTTTCAATATTTGCGACCGTATACTTCAAACCCGAGATAATTAACCACCAACTTCCAAAATTAAAAAGCCGATTTTATGGAACATTTGCGAAATTTGTAATCAATCTCTCAGGCTTTCACGATAGTCCAAGCGACACAAGTTATCATTTGTTTAGAAACAATCTCCGCAAAAACCAATTTAAGAAAATAATACTTAAACAAATAGCTAACACACCACAACATCTAAATATCCTTCTCCAAGTCTGTCGTTAGACTTTCTAAATTTGTAATTGATCAGTGAGTATAATCTATCCACTCAGTAAACAGTATTTTCTAAATCCAACGTTAAAGCAACAAAACCAACGGACATTACAGCAACGGTGAACTTATTTACGGTTTGTATTTTCTTTTCTAAATGGGGTCTAAACAGACTAACAAACCACTTATAGTCATTACCGGGTTTATGTGATTGCATACCTTTAGGATACGTTTCTTTTCTGTAATAACTTTGGTAATATTTTCACTCGGCAGACTATGTACTGGGTCGTCCTCCATAGTAAGGCTATGTTCTTCAGTGTATTCATCAGGCCACACATTATAAACAATTGATTCCAGTTCTGATATTTGTCTCTCAAATTGTTGGAGCTTGTTCTTTACATAATTCAGTTCTAATTGCATTTTGCGTTGATATTTGCTGCATTCTTGTAGGTTCGTTTCCAATTCTGCTAGCTTTCTCAATAAAAACTCATGTTTTCAATAATACTAGAATGTATACGAAACAAAATCATTAAGAAAAACATGACTAGAGGTTTTACCATTCTGCTTATCAAAGAAAGCGATGGAACCAATGTTGCTAACTTTACATTTTCTAATGTATACTTTAACCACTAAACAACGAACCGCAACATACAACGTTGAACAGCAGATTATTATAGTGCAAGTTTCTAAGTTTGTAAACTTAAGCACATAACCAACAAGCCTCAACAACCTAACATCATTGATCAAATCTGTAGTCAGAGGCATTAAAATTATATATGCAACCATACACTCAGTAAAAAGTATTTTCTAATTCCAACACTAAACCAAAAAATATGAAAGAACAGTTAACACAGAATAAATCCATTTGCAATATGTACATAAAGTTAAATAAGGGAATAGAACAGTAAAATTCTCTTTTGCATATTAATAGCTCGTTTATAGTTTTAAGTGCAGAATGATCATATATTATTCATTTCCGATACAAATGTAGCGTAATATTCCACTTCAAACACTAAACTGGTTAAATAGATTTTCGAAATTTTTATTTTTTTAAATTCTGGGTCAGTGGGTTTTAATTTTATTTTCATGAAAATCTGTATGCTAGTTCTGGTTCATTAGTTACATTTGCTTTCTGAGAAAAGCCTGGTTTAGTGTTCGTCAATTTTTGGAGGATGTCTGTATCGATGTTTTGGCTCAAAAATACTAGTACTCTCCGTTTTAAAGCGATTAACCAGTTTTCATACAGTATAAACTGATTAAACAGGCTTTCAAAATTTTCCAGCTATCATGAGGCCATATGCCAAGTTATTTCCTTCAAACACCCTCTGTACCTTATACCCTCCTAAATTTATGAGAAACTAAAAGTAGTAAGGGAAAAGGCCGATTCTAGCGCAAGACCTATTTTTACCCCCACCCCGCTCTCCAAACAAATACAGATTCTAGCGCAAGACCTATTTTTATCCCCACCCAGCTCTCCAAACAAATACATGTGTACCTAACAGATGATGTATAAGGTAATGTAATCAATATCTCTACGAGCCAGCCTAGCCTTGTGTGGTAGTGTGAAGATCAATACTCTGCATTCCAATCCAGGTAACATGTATTAGTCATACTGCTACGTCACGTAGAGATGTGTCAGACTCAATCACGTGATTTTCCAGAATGTTCCAGAACAGCAGTATATAAGGTGGTCAAATTCTCTCATAGTCATTGCGTGCTGCACGTTCAAGGGGACTCCGGTCGAAAGGGTAAGTGATATTATTCCTTAAGTTTAGATAATATTTTATACCCTATCATTATCATACTTTTTTTGATAATCTTTTTCATACCTACTAACTCTCATTGGTAGAATATCTGTTAACATACTGTCAATAGTACGAAACTCGCGTATTAAATCGTCCATATCATATTTTATACCCCGCAAGTAAGATCGTATCTGATCAAGTAATTTTTTATAGGTGATACTAGCCGTTTGGCAACTATTTTTTTTAGTCGCTAGTCGAGATTCTATCTTTTTACACGCAGTTGTAAGAGAAACACCAATGCCCGATATTATTAACAAAAACGGGTTTAATGATGCACCACTCGAAATTATACCAGATGTAGTCAATAACAGCGGTAAATATGATATTGCGCGAAGTATTTTGGTATAATATTTGTAACATTTTTTCACGCACCAAAGTTTTTTTATGATAAAATTTGTAATATTGCATTAGAGCATCCACATCCTGTTTTGGAATTTCTTTTGAAATGTGATTGAAATCAAATATATATTTTTTCATTATATAATATTAGTTGACAACAATGCTGGTTCTGGTTTGATTCATTATACCTAATGATGTTAAGTAATTAATTAAAAGTTTCAGCTATAAATTCCAGAAACCACCAGTAACGTCTCGGAGGCATTTCCGTTGATATTAACGTAAAGATTTCTTTCATATTCTTGGTTAGCATCACCAATAGAGGATTATGATATACATTTGGTGATAATGAAGTGGCAGCAGTAATTTCCGAACCGTACATAGATAACCTGTGTAACCCAGTTACTTCTACGGTATGTTCGAGTGTGTTATTTTGCGGTGTCCATATTGTTGATCCTGATGCTACTGTGTACACGATATTTTTAATTTGTCCGTGTGGAATTTTAATTAGATTAGTTTTTTGAACAATATTAGGTATTCCACTGACAATGTCGTTGAGTTTCGTGTTAATGTCGGCTAGTTTTATTTCAACGGTTGGTTGTTCCCCAAAAACTTCTTTAAAGGGTTTGTTTATATTTCTACGAAAATTTAAGAACGTTTCTACGTGTCTAGAAAAAGTAGCACTAAGTGTAGTCATTTCATCACCGATTGTTTTTAACGAAGTTGAAATAGGAATTTCCTTATCATCAACATACTTTTTCGTTGCAGCATCAAAATCATATTCCGGTGTTCTAAGATTATTAACGCCGTTATTGTTCATGTTGAGAAATGCACGCAGTATGCCACCGTTGGCCAATACGTACTTAGATTCTTTATCATCAACATATTTTTTTTGTTGCGGCGTCCATATCTGAGGCTGGGTTTCCAAGGTCTATAATTTTATTTTGATTCATAATAATGGTATCCGTGAATGAATCACCAGCTTTTTTGACATAATCGTTAATCGAGTTACCGGAATCTTGTATCTTACCTTGATTAGTAAAAGTAACAATATTATTAACAACCGCGGTGGGAATTCGTACAAGTACATTTGACAGTTGTACATTACTCGTCTTTAATCGTCCTTGTTTATCCTGGAAAACAACGACTTCATTTTGATCCACACTTGTGAGATTTAATAAATTATCGATTTCATTTCTTAGCTGATCAAGAGTTGCGTACTTAGATAAGTCACCTTGATAACCTTCAGTCAATAAATCTCCTGTTAATGTTCCAAATTTTGTATGGTAGCTCATTATTTATTGTCTTACATAAAATTGTCAACATTAGTTAGTTTAATATTACATAAAATTATATAACAACGATGGCGACGATATTAAACTTTGATACAGAGCGATTGGTGAAACATAAACATAACAATGAACTTCCAGATTGTCATTATCTTATTGTTGGGCGAACTGGATCGGGAAAAACAAATTTGCTTATGAACTTACTTCTTGGTGATAATTTTAACTACGATCGAGTTTATATTTATACAATTAATCCACAGCAAGATAAGTACGAGCTACTAAGCGAATATAATGACAAACTTCGTGATGATCTTGAGGCTGGTGAAGATTTTTTTATAATCAGACAGCCAGAAGATCTTATTCCAGTTAATCAACTTGATGCATCTGAACATAAGATAGTAGTTTTTGACGATATTCCGCTAAATAATACGGAGATGAATAAAATAAGATCATATTTTTCACTATCGCGAAATAAAAAGTGTAATTCTGTTTATTTAGCTCAAGGTTTTTATAATGTTGACAGATTTATTCGGCGAAATACCGGTTGTTTTATATTATTTCCGGGATTGGACAATGTTGACGTCAGAAATATTGCGAACGAACAATGCGGTGACGTAACAAAAGATAAATTTATCGAACTTTATCATAAAGCTACAAAAGATAAATATAACTTCTTCTTATTTGATAAACTTACACATGATCCAACTAAAATGTTTCGCTGATGTATTGACACTTACTTACAGTAAGGCGTTTCAATTTTATAAAATTTATATATAATAATTATGGACAAACGAGCAAAATATAGAAAACATATAGAAGATTTAAAAAAACTTGCTCAATCTCAAGCAGAACTTAAGCAAAGGGTACAACAGGCACGACGTGGTCAAGTGGTTGCAGCAGAAACAACAGCTACGATTTTCAAACCAGTTACTGAAGCACTTCTTGGAAAACAACCTGAAACTAAACCACTATCAGAAAAAGAACTTAAGCAACTACAAGAAAAAGGCTTGGTTGGATTAGTTAAAGAACAACAAGAAGCAGCTGCTGAAAAAATTATTGCTAGATCTGACGAGGAAAAAAGAATGTTAGCTGAGGCACTTGTAAGGAATATTGCTGATCCCGCCGCTAGGCAAGCTGAACTAAACCGGCTGATCAATAATCCGATTTTATTTGAAAGATGATTAGCAGAATTAACTTCACATGAAATTAGGACTATATTAGGAAAATTATCAGAAAAAATAGAGGATATTGAAAAAGAGCAAGAAAGAGTCATCAAGTTAACTGTAAAGTTTATGGAAATTGGAGATCAAAGACAATTTATTAGAAAACAAGCAAATGATAAAATAACAGATGAGGAATATAATAATTTGTTAAAAGATAATAATATAAAAGATATTGATAATATAAGTGCTTGGTCAAAAGAAAAATACGACAAACTTATTGTTATATTAAATAAAATAATAACAGACAGTAATAATGCTAACAAAGAATTAAATGAAACCATAAAAACAGACGATATGCTTTTGCTCTTTGATATAATTTGGAAAGGTGTTATCGCTAATGTCTTTTACACAACAGCTGATGCTAACAGAGAAACAGGTTTTGGTAGGGGGTGGAATTTTCATAGGAAATTTAAAATAAACGATGAAGCTCGAGTGAAAAAACTATAGAAAAGCTGTAATAGCAAAAACTGGAACAGGTGTAAAAATATTTACATCAACCGCCGAAATGATAGGCAGATTAATGCTATTAATATCATCAAAAGAAGCTGGGAATGTTAGTGTTGAAATTGATAATGAAATTATTGATATACTTGATCATCTAAGATCGGAAAATTTATTAACATCTGACGAGTATGAAACTTTACACCGCGACTTAATCTCGGCGATTTAATTTTATAAAAAATATAATAAATAACGATGTCAACAACATTATTGCTAGACTCTAGTACAACCGCAAAAGATAGCGCAAATTTTTCAGTAAATTATATTCCGCCAATACAACTTGATACTGAGAAACAGTATGAAATTGGATTAATTTCTTGTACTTGCTGGAATGCTATGGCTAACGTAAAAACTGGTATCAATGATGAGATTGCAATTATTTCAATAAGAGAAACGCAATGGAAAACATTTAAAATTCCACAAGGAGCTTATAGTATTACTGATCTAAATAGAGTGATAAAAGAGCTTATGCAAAAAGAGAAGATGAAACCTGATAATTTCGAGTTAGCAGCGAATTATAACACGTTACGAGCTAGAATGACAATACAAAATATGTCAGTTAGTTTTATATCACCAAAAAGTATCGCACCACTGATAGGATTTGAACATAGAGCGTATTATTTACATCCTAATGAACCTATTACATTTGACGGTGAACTGCCGGTAAATATAACTGACGTAAATACAATATTAGTAAATTGCTCTATTGCTTCTGGATCTTACTCAGCCCAGGGCAGTAAAGGGCAAACGATTTACAGTTTCTCGCCAGATGTTCCACCAGGTTCTCTCATGCAAATTACTCCGCGTCATATTATATATTATCCGTTAAACGTTGAAAATCAAATAACAAGTATAACAATGCAATTAACAGATCAATCCGGACGACAGTTGGATCTGAACAACGAAATTGTTACATATCATTTACATTTACGCGTACAATAACAAAGTTATTGCGACTTCGTGATTGACGATAAAAATTATACAACCTCAGATATAATGAAACAGAGAAAAAAATTTATCGAAGAAAAATAGTAGGAGGATTTTTTGGAAATATATTTACTAAAGTTATTGAAAATGTTCCGGGAATCGCGCGTAAAGTTGCACCAATTGCATTTGACGCAGGTAAAGCTTTTGCAACTGGAGCCGCATCTGCTGCTGGAACTGCGGTGGGACAAAAAATAGCTGATAAAATAAAAGGCACACGGTCTACATCTGAGATAAAACAAGCTATTTCAGAAATCGCTCCAACAAAAGAAACGCAACGTGCTATGATAACGACAACGAAAAACTTTTATCACCGAAAGGCGAGCAGATTATACAAAAATTAATATCTAAAGTAACGGCGCCGCAATAAAATTTTATATAATCTAATAAATAAAAAATGTCTGTTAAAAATTATCTCGATTTAGCAGAACCTTACGACATCGATAACACTGTAACAGAATTTGAGTACGTTGAGTATCTCGATGAAAATTCTAATGAACCAAATAAAACTGGTATTAGAACATTTAATACTCGAGATGAAGATGTATTTCTACTGCCCCATAAGGCAATGTTAGAAGTTCGCGGTCAGATTATGACAGTAGCCAATCCACCTGTTGCAATTGCAGCTGGAACAGAAGTAGCTCTTATAAATAATGGCTGGTGTTTATTCAAAAGTGCTAGATATCAACTAGCTAATCAAACTGTTGAAGATATTTCAAGTCACTTACAAGTTGCAAGTACAATCTTAAATATTATTTCGTTTTCCGACCATTACTCCAGATCAACTGCGACGAACATGATGTGGTTTAAAGATACTGGAAGTGGAGCAATAATTCCTGTGATAAATGAATTTATTTTAAGAACAGCAGTTGCAGCTGGAGCTGATGCTGCCGCAAGTGCCGCAAATGTAAGAGATTTTCTTATTGCTAATGCTGCTAATTTTGGTATAGCAGCACCAGCTGCAGCCGCTAACGCAGACGCTACAAGAACCTCACTTACTGCTGCTTGCAATAATCTTGGTATAGCACCACCAGATGCGGCTGCTGACGGTACTGCAATGTTAGCTATAGTTAATAACGCAATTAGCGTAAGAAATAAACGTTATAATGAAGGTTATGCTAAGAGAAAGGCACTTACAGCAGGATCACGTCAAATTACAATGATGTTGCCACTAAGTACAATATTTGGATTTTGTCGCGATTACGATAAAGTATTTCGTGGAGTTAAACATACACTTATTTTAGATCGGGCAGAACAAAACGACTGCCTATTTCGATATGGCGGAGCTGATGTACAGTTTATCATAAACAAACTTGCGTTGTGGATGCCACGAATAACGCCGTCAGTCACTAAAATGTCAGAACTAAACAGTATACTCGATAAACATACAAACAAGATTTATTTTCAGCAACATAAAATATATCAAACAGCAGTTCCAAATACTACCGACTACACATGGCGAGTTACAACAACATCAAGCGAACAACTGCCGAGGCAACTGTTTGTCGTATTTCAACAGCAAGCGCGACGTGGTAACCAACAACAAAATAATGCAATATTTGATAACGCTGATGTTAGACGAATATATGCTAGACTAAATTCGATAGAATGCAATTTTGCAGATGACGCTAATAAAAATATTACTAGACCTTACATGCATCTGCTCGACGCAATACAAACATATCAAGATGTTGAAGATGGATCCCAAATATCAGCAGAGGAATTTCGTACACTTTACCCAATATTTCATTTTGATGTTAGTAAACATGGCGAGCGATTAGTTGATTCGACAGCTGATATTGAAATTACCTGGACACTCGGAGTAGCTCCAGTAGCGCCGTTGTACGTGTACGCGTTAGTGATCAGCGACAGATTTGTTACGATAGACTCCGTTAGAGGTAATATGACAGTACAAGTTTAATCTGCAATCGTTATATAAGATGACAAAATATATTGTAAAAGAAATATATTTGACTGATGGTCAAGTTAAAAAATTTGCAGCTGCTGTTGCAAAGCAGAGACAGGTATCATTAAAAATCAACCCTAACATTTCCGAGGGTATTTTAACAAAATTAATGCTGACAAAAAATCAAGTAAACAGGTACGATCGTAAAAAACCTTTTGTTTTAAATTTAAGTGCCGCACAAATAATAGCGATGTCAAAATAAGGTGGTTTCTTTGGTCCGGCGCTATCAATAATAGCCAAAACTTTACTACCTAAAATTTTGCCGGTGTTAGGTACATTAGGACTAGCAGCAGCGTCTGGAGCAATATCTGGCGCAACAAAAAAAGCAGTTGAGGGTAGTGGAATAAAAAAATAGTTTAAAGATAAATTGTAAATGTCTAAAGTTTAATTTTATGTGACCGATAAATATAATGCCACAACGAAAAACAAAATCGTCGAAAAAATCGAAAAAAAAAGAAAACAACGAAACGCAATCAAACAAAACAAAGAGGAATTATTCCTTTCGCTCCACTTTTAGCGGTACTAGCGGGAAGTCTGCTGCCAAATCTGCTAGGAATCGGAGGACGAGGACTAACATTGCCGGGAACACGGCCTCCCCGCTAAGTAACTTTGATTTACTTGATAAGTTAAAATCAGTTCCCAGATTTCACGGAGTTTATTCTAAAGATGAACTTAGCACTGTACCAGTTGTAGGTTCGTGTGTGATAAATATACAAGATTTCAATGACGGGTCCGGCACGCATTGGGTAGCAGTTTATAATAACAATTATTTTGACTCGTTTGGACTTCCTCCGAGCGATGCAGTAAAAAAATATATAAACAAAAAATATAAAATAATATATTATTCGTCCAATCAACTTCAACCTGTTGGAACTTCTGCTTGCGGATATTATTGTATAATGTTTGTCCGACAGATGTCAAAAGATCCTAATTTTTTAAAGTTTATTTTGCAGTTTGATAAGCAATCTTCTCACGCTAATGATGAGATTGCAGTTAATTTTTGTAAAGCTATCTAAAGCTTGCAATCAATTTTATCTAAACTTACAAATATATAATGTCAACATATTGTCTCAAATGTAAAACTAAAACAGAAAATAAGGATGAGACGACGGAAAAAACAAAAAATAATAGAATGATGCTAAAAAGTATTTGTGCTGTTTGTGGTAGAAAGAAAAGTATGTTTTTAAAGAAAACGACTGGAGCTGGTTGCCCTCCTGACAAGATTATTTTAGTAGACTACTAAAAATATAGAATGATAAGCAAGTGCGATTCTGACAGAGATTTATGTCTCGAGCAAAATAAAATTGTCACATACTGTCAACGTTGTAACAACAGAGAAATAATTGGAACAGGTATAGATATACATAAATTAATTGGCAAATTACCAAAACCAAAAGGAGGCTGGACATTGCGAGGCCATAAATACACTGGACCTTATAATCCTCTTGATAAACAACTAGATGAAAATGATAATCCGCTGCCAGGACAAGAGCCTTATAATCAAGTTGATGCAATAGCAATGCGTCACGATATCTGTTACCGGGACATTGAACATCCTGATAACGTTCGTGTAGAAAACTCAAAATCAGACTGCGATAAAGTAATGCTAGACGAACTTCGTGATATGGAGCCAACAAATATACGAGAACGTTTTGATAGAAAGCTGGTACAGGGTTTTGTTGGAGCAAAATATAAATTAGGACTCGGAAAGGAATTGTATGACGATCTCGCAGCCGAACTACACAAACCTAAAAAAAAAGTTTACGCGTCGTAAAGTTGTCGCAAATGCCGTTGATGATATCTGGGCGATAGATTTAGTAGATGTATCAAATCTAGCAGAATTTAATGATAATAAGAAATATTTGTTTAATGTCATAGATATTTTTAGCAAATATGCTTTAAGTGTTCCAGTTTTAGACAAGACAGGAACGTCGATAACTGATGCGTTAAAACAAATAATAACAAGTACAGAAAGAAAACCGAATAAAATCTGGACCGATCACGGAGCGGAATTTTTTAATAAAAAGTTCGAGCAGTTTCTAGAACAAAATAATATCAAAAAGCATGTTACAGGAAACGAAGGTAAAAGCGTCGTCGTCGAGCGATTTAATCGCACACTAAACGAAAAAATACACAAATATTTGACAGCTAAAAATACCGATAAATATATTGACAATTTACAAAACATTGTTGACGAATATAATAACACGAAACACCGAACCACTAAACTATCGCCAAACGACGCAATCAAAAATCCGATTCTTGCAAATGAAAACATGTACCGCAGACATAAATTTAAAGTGGGTGATCGAGTTAGAATTTCTTTGACTAAAAAAACATTTGAAAAAGGATTTACTCCAAACTGGACTGAAGAAGTGTTTGTAGTTGATAAAGTACTTTTAACAATACCTGTAACATACGCGCTAAAAGATCTGGCAGGGGAACCGATCATTGGTAGTTTTTACGAACAAGAACTTCAGAAAACTGAGCAAGATGTTTTCGTTATCGAAAAAGTGATTAGGAGAAAAGGCGATAAACGTTTAGTTAAGTGGCGTGGGTATAGCAATAAATTAAATAGCTGGGTACCAACTAAGTCGATCCAATAACGTTATTATAAATTTGTTCGTATTTCACAAGCACAGATTTACATTTGATAGTTTTACATAACGAAATTAAATGTAATTTTCTTTCATTATCAACTGGCATTAAATTAAATATCTTAGCAAAAATAAAATCGTATTTTATACTCCTTCGCTGGCCAGTTATTTATAGATTTAAAAACGGCCTGATAAGCTGCCAAAATATCTGTTGTTCGGCAACAGTAAAATTAAATTTTATTATTTTTTTAGCAATGTGATACTTAACATTATATCTTCCAGTTGTTGGTCTGCTGTAATTTTTTCTGTCAGCGACGGTGACTATTTCATCATCATCGTCAGATTCGTTGTTGTACAAAATATCATCTTCGCTATAGCTAGAAGATTTGTCTATTATATCGGTAGAGATTTTAACATTGTCTGCTACTTTATCGCTAGTGATTTTAACATTGTCTGCGATTGTATCTTCCACATATATTTCAGCAAGTCGTTTCATCAAGTTCATATTATAATATACTTTTATCTAATTTATTGTTATAAGATATGACCGACGAGGTAAAATATCATCAAAAGGTTAATATATTGAATTACAACGAACTAGCCGGAGCAGTTCGAAAATGTCTGTCGGGTTATAGTTCGTATTATGTTGACGTTATTGTGATGCCTGGCGAAAATGATAGGATATTACTAACAGCAGCAGAAAAAAATAAACTTAATGAAAGTGCTTTTATAACATCCTGGCATCATATTCACTTGAAAAAGCTGATCCTGTTATTCTATCGGCAACAAATTTTACTACCCCAGGATTTATCTTATAGTGTTTCACCGCAGCTGAAATCGATTTAAATTTAATCTCCTCATCTGTTTTGAGATTCAACGAAACAACAGGTTTTGCCGGATATCTAAAATTAATACCGCCACCTCGTCCTTTTTTCACATTTTCCTGCTGGGTAACTATTTCCAAATTTTCTATTCGATTATCAGTTTTTACGTTATTGATGTGATTAATCACAAGACCATCGGGTATGGGTCTGTTAAACACCTCGTAAATAAAACGATGACTAAGATAACTAACTTGATCGGTTAGTGTTCCTCTGACGTAAATATCCGCTATTATTCAAATTTCCAATAACTTTTTTTGTCCTTATATGTCGTATAATTCCCTTATCATTTGCTTCGCATAAATCAAATACTTTATGACGTTGAAACTCATCTTGTAAAGATAGGTTTTCAATATTGTCATCAGTAATCGAGCCATTTACTCTATAGACTCTTTGTCCTTCTGGAATATCATCGCAGAACAAAGTATAAATAAAGTCTTTTCTAAACATTTCCGTTCTCTCAGCATTATCTCCATTTACACTAATCTTATAACCCGCTGGTGTTGGTTTTCCTATAGATCTTTTAGATTTTATGTTAATAACCGAACCTAATGCATTTCCAGCGTAGAAGTTATACTTCGGATGAACATGATATGCTTCTTGCTCCTCTGCTGTCAATCGAATGTATCTCAGATTTTGTGTCATTATACTATAAGGATTTTATATCTCTAATTGTTTGTTCAGCTGGCGTGCAGTGAGTTATCGATCGAACAATCAATTAAACATATAATATTACACTATAGTATAGCAATGCTGAAATTGCGAGATATAGTCAAGAAGAGTCTTATGGGAGAACCTGAAAAAATAGCGACTGCCTTTACAGGATTCGACAACAGTTATCGGTTCGATAAACAAATCGTACTGGTAAATTTTACTGCAACAAATCTCTATCATTTGCTAGAGCCAACTGTAAAACGTGAACTTGAAAAACATAAGGGTCTAAGAATATTAGTGCAATATCACGTTATATTTTCAAAGCTACTTGTGACAGAGGGATCGACTGACAAGGAAATTGCAGACCCTTACATTAATGCAAAATCACGACGTGTTTTGATTGGGACTGATCTTTTATCACTGGCTAATGAAATACACCAAGAAATTTGGAAAAAGATAGAAGAATTTACCGAATTGGGTTCGGGTTGGAAGTTTGAAATGATCGAGAAAATTTTATTTCACACAATAAAATATAACGTATTACGCGGTAGTTCGTATATTGATTTGCCACCAAAAATAAAAAATAAAAAATGCTGTGTAAACGTTCAAAACCTCGATAACAGATGTTTCCAGTGGGCTATTCTTTCCGCGCTATTTTCAGCAGAAAAAGACGCTGATCGTGTTGAGAAGTATATTAGTCACGTGTCAAGATTAAATTTTAATGGCATCGACTTTCCAGCTGCAGAAAATCAAATACCAAGTTTGAAAAGCAAAATAATGTTTCGATTAACGTTTTCGGACTAGATGTAAAAGAAAACGTCTACCCTAGGTATATTTCAGAAAAAGCTTCACAATCGACTATAAACTTACTGTTTTATAGAAATCATTACGTTTGGATCAAAAACTTTAATGGACTAGTTGGCGGACAGTATAATAAACGAAAGAAGAAAACGTTCTTTTGTTATCGCTGCTTGCACGGTTGTAATGACAATGAAACATTACAAAAGCATTTGCAATACTGTAGTGACGTACAATGAATAACAATGCCGTCCAAAGAAAATAGTGTGTTACAGTTTGTCCATCACAATCACAAACTAAAAATTCCTTTCGTCATATACGCCGATTTCGAATGCTTACTTCAGCCTGTACTTGGCGTAGAAAATAATCCTAACCAATCGAGCACAAGAAAAACTCAAAACCATGTTCCATGCGGAGTAGCGTATAAAATAGTTTGTTGTGTTGATTTGAGATTATCCAAACCAATCAAATTATATTGTGGTAGAAATCCGGCTGTCTGGCTTGTCAAGCAGTTGATTAGCGAAGTTGATAATATATTTAATAGTTTGAAAATAGTAACTCCAATGATAAAACTGACATCTCAAGAAGAATCTGATCACGAGCAAGCAGAATGTTGTTATATTTGTGAAAAAGCTTTTGACTCACCTGATAATAAAAAAGTACATGACCATTGCAATCTAACAGGACAGTATCGTGGAGCGGCTCATGATCAGTGCAATTTAAAATTTCATGCTCCAGATTTTATTCCAGTTATTCTTCACAACTTTCGAGGATATGATAGCCACATTATCGTAGAAGCTTTTGGTGATCCTGACGTAAAATCTCGTTTAAAACTCGATAACGTAATCAAATGCATTCCAAATAATTTTGAAAAGTATATGTCAGTTACGCTAGGTAAGTTGCGTTTTATTGACAGTTTTCAGTTTACATTAGTATCGTTAGAAAATCTTGTAGATAATGCTGTAAAGGCTGGTAGTGAGTTTGATAACCTACGAGACTGTTTTGGAGATAAATTTAATCTACTGACCAAAAAAGGAGTATTTCCGTACGAGTATCTCGATGATTGGAGTAAATTTGATGAAACTTCGCTACCTGACAAGGACAAATTTTACTCACAACTTAATAATGAAAATATAACCGATGATGATTACAAATATGCACAAGATATCTGGAAAGAATTTGATTGTAAGACGTTTGGCGATTATCATGATTTGTATCTAAAAACTGACGTCTTATTGCTGGCGGACGTATTTGAAAGTTTTCGAAAAGTGAGCTATAACAATTATGGACTAGATCCTTGTTGGTATTATTCTGCTCCCGGGCTGTCGTGGGGCGCATTCTTAAAGTTTAGTAAAGTAAGGTTAGAATTACTGACTGACGTTGATATGTTCAATTTTATCGAAAAAGGTATCCGAGGCGGTATTAGCGTGATAACAAAAAAGTATGCGGAAGCAAACAACAAATACTTAAAAGAGTACAATCCTAATCTTCCTTCGAAGTATATAATTTATTTAGATTGTAATAATTTGTACGGTTATTCTATGGCAGAACCAATGCCTTTTGGTGGATTTTGTTGGATCACGGCTGAGCAATTTCTATCGGAGACAGAAAAAAAGATACCCGACGATGTTTCGTACTTCGTTGAAGTTGATCTCGATTATCCAACTTCGCTACACAATTTACACAACGATTATACCTTCTGTGCGGAATCGATGATAATAGATTATAGTACGTTATCTCAAGAACAACAAGCAACAGCATCACCAAGACAAAATTCTCTGGTAAAAAAACTAGTACCAAATTTACTCGATAAGAAAAATTAGGTTTTACATTACAAAGTTTTAAAACAAGCAGTAGATGCTGGTCTTGTGTTGAGGAAAGTTCATAGAGTTTTAAAGTTTATTCAGTCGCCGTGGATGAAAGGTTATATTAACTCAAACACTTTGAGAAGAGCTGTAGCAAAAACTGATTTTGAAAAAAACTTCTTTAAGCTCATGAACAATTCCGTTTTTGGTAAGACGATGGAAAATATTAGGAAACGCGTAAATATCGAGCTAGTTAATAATATCAATCGCAGAAACAAACTTGTGTCAGACGATGATTTTGTTAGCATGAAAATTTTAAATGAAAATCTTGTCGCGATACAAAGAAGAAAAACAAATCTAAAACTAAACAAGCCAATTTACGTTGGAGCTTCTGTATTAGATTTATCGAAATGGCTCATGTACGATTTTCATTACAATTTTGTTAAAAATCAATGGCCGTCCAGTAGATTATTGTTTACTGATACCGATTCGCTCGTGTACGAAATCGAATGTGAGGACGTCTATCAGGATATATACGATAATCGACATCTGTTTGATCTTTCCGATTACCCTCGTGACAGTAAATTTCATGACGACACAAATTAAAAGGTTATTGGTAAGTTCAAAGATGAAATGAACTCGAGCACCATCAAATATATTATTGGATTACGCAGTAAAATGTACGCGGTATTGCTAGATAATAATAAAATAACGAAAAAAGCAAAAGGTCTGCCTCGCGATTTTGTTAAAAAGTTTATGAAATTTGATGATTACAAGTACGCGCTTGACGGCGGTGTTAGTTTTATAAGAGCAATGGCTATTCGAACGAATCATCATAAACTCGAAACAGATATCATTATCAAACGCGGATTGAGTAATTTTGATGACAAACGTTATTGCGAAAATGGAGTAGATACATTTGCACTTGGGTATTGTTTTGATGATAGATCTATACTCGATATTATATTCGATGACTAAGGTATGAAATTTTATCTAAACTTTAGAAATAATGTTTGAAAATTTGACAGTCACAAATAGTTACAATAGCAAGATCAAATATCTAATGATGGACGGCAAACAGTTGACAGTTGAAATTAATAATGAAACATCAGGTATATGTTTTACCGCAGTTCGAGACAAGCTAAAACTTTCTCTTACCAGATCTGATGACAGCGAGTATTTCAATTACCTCGAACAACTGAGCCAGAACTTGTTAGAGGAATTTAAAAACCTTCACAATCCGATCAGCCAACAAAGATATACTAAACTTACAATCGATCTTGATCGATCAAAAGTATATTTTATCGACAAAAAATATCCTCTTAACAAACCACAAATAAAAGATTTATTTGAGTCTCGTCGCTGTGTGAGCGGTAAAGTGAAGTTTAGTCACTACTATCGTGATGATGAAATATTTCTAATATCAACAGTAGAAACATTGATAATTGGTGATGAGGTATAAAATAATATCACTTACCCTTTCGACCGGAGTCCCCTTGAACGTGCAGCACGCAATGACTATGAGAGAATTTGACCGCCTTATATACTGCTGTTCTGGAACATTCTGGAAAATCACGTGATTGAGACTGACACATCTCTACGTGACGTAGCAGTATGACTAATACATGTTACCTGGATTGGAATGCAGAGTATTGATCTTCACACTACCACACAAGGCTAGGCTGGCTCGTAGAGATATTGATTACATTACCTTATACATCATCTGTTAGGTACACATGTATTTGTTTGGAGAGCTGGGTGGGGATAAAAATAGGTCTTGCGCTAGAATCTGTATTTGTTTGGAGAGCGGGGTGGGGGTAAAAATAGGTCTTGCGCTAGAATCGGCCTTTTCCCTTACTACTCCAAAGACCACTGGGTCATCGTGATTTCATAATTTTTTTCACGACCAATGGCTCAGCTGTTCATCTTCCATTTGTGAAACCTACTGAATCAGCTTTTTTCTTTATTTTTAGAGACCACTGGCATAGCGAAGTTTCTTAAAGTATTTTGACCATTGGCTGAGCTTTTCGATCCTAAATATTTTAGGATCCCTGGCTCAAATTTATTCACACACTTTTGAAGGCTAATGACTCATAAGTTTTGAGGACCAGTGGGTAACCGTTGACAGCAAGCCAAAGCGATTAAATGTTTTTAAAAAATCTAGACCCCGAGGAGCTAGCCACATGACTATTTGCCTTTTTTCTTTATTTTTAAAATTGTTTCACAAATTTCAGACTTTCGGACCAAGCGCATGATGTAAGGCGATTGAATACCATATCACACACACACACACACACACACACACACACACATTATTCAGACTTTACACATTAGTTACTCATTTCTAAATGCATTCAGATACGAGAACTGTTCCCGAATGCTCAGTGCCTTTACCGGTTGACGAAGCATTCTGACATCATTTGTAATAACTTGAATATTCCAAATAATGACTGGAGATATATTGAGGGAAGAATAAATTTGTTATTAATAACGGGTCTCTAGAAAACTGACTGCAAGTCGAGGATTTAGAGAACCTGTCCAACATGATGTGTCTCCATGTACATCTTTCTTCTGTCCATCTAGGATTTTATACTTTCTGCGGTAATACATCAAACGCATTACAGGGTTGGATCAAAACAAGTTTATGCAAATTTTGATTATGAATTTGAATACCTAAATACAGGAAGGACACGTCAAGGAGCACTGCTTTATAAATTTTCTTAAAGTTCACTTTTAATCTGTTTTTCTCTTGCCATTAATGATGTCGAAATATTGTGACATTGCGATCTTGGTTATTGAAAAAGACTGATGATCGCGTTGACAGAAGGCCCTTACCTCAATATTCAGTCTGGTACGCGAATAGCGTGTAGACCTCGATATGTTCAAACCTTAATTTATGTGGTAATAAAATATTATTTACTGTTGTCTCCCATGGAATGAAATAGTTTTATGAACGGTAATGTACACTCCAAGGAGTAAGCAGTTTTTTATCCCAATTTTGGACCAATAGACACAGCAAGGCATTTGTCGTGTAATGGGATCTTGGGGGTCATACAGTGCGTTGCCGAGTAAAAGTTTACGTTAAAATGCTCTCTCCCTCTCCCCCCCCCCCCATGTGTCGTACGTCGATATACACACATAATTACTTTGGCAAAGTACCATGCACACTCTTTGCAGTTCAGTTTTCTGAACACTGCAATATTTATAGTTATGTAATTTCATGATTGCATTCATTGATGTTAACACCCATCAAAAGTAAGTTGTGGTTTTAATGTCATACTTGTTCTGCTAAAATGACTGTGCCAAGATTTTGGATAATGTTCTATGTAGGCAAATCAGGCAATTCAACATTTAACATAAATCCTTGTTGGTTCATCTATAGCAAAGTCTTCAATTTTTTTTAAATATAATTATATGCGTATTCTACCCTAGAAGTGCATCCCAGTTTAACACATTAATCAGTCGGGTCATATTGGATAATATCGAAATGAACTTAGCGAGATTAAATCTTATTATACAGACTGGAACTATTGTATCTACAGATCACTAATGTTACGTGTAGGCTCGTACAAAAATAACAAGAGAAAAGAGTGAAGACAACAAGCTTTGTATATTTTAACAAAATAATTTATTTTCCTAGAAAACAATGTAAAAATTGGAAATAGGACTTACGGTTTGTGAATATAATCCAAAATTTAATTCTATGAATGAAAAATACAAGTCCTATCACTAAATAGTTCTAATAAAATCCAGGTTCGAATCTCGATGACGTTCCAATATGGAAGACGATGACGTCAGATGTAGTCATTGTATAAATGGCAGCAATTCCTCAACTGAATCACAGTTTATGTTTCCGTATAACTCCAGAATAAATTTCCACTGAATTTCTTTCTCCCAGAATTTTTTATAAAAAAGGTACACTTGTTTAGTTTCCTAGAGAATAAATTAATAAATTCCAAACACAATGAAAATCAAACTGACAGCAACAATTAGAAACACCTTGTTTCCTCAAGGTGTTAAGAACGACTCTGACCCGATCTAGTAGACTATAACTGTTTTAAGCCTCGATTTTAGGTCACATGGTACTACACGTGATAGGCTGCGCGATTTACTAATTTGAACATCGCAATAATATAAAATGCCATTTGTCACGTATGCAAGAATAGCCCTATCTAAGTACCAGATTCTCACTCTGAAATAAATTTAAAAATAAGACATTGTTTATTCAGACTACACGTAGACCGAAATGACCTTGGCAATAGCCAATCGTTTTCGCGTAGTGTTTACAAATTCTATGTACCATAGTGGGTTAAAAATAGTGCTAATACAATATCTTTTGCGTTTTCGATAAACAGAATTTACTGAAAGAAAATATCGAACCCCATGAAAATAATCATTACAATAAAATGTAATGAAACAAACATAAAAAAGAATTTTAAAACTAACACACAAGCAATTTAATTACATATACGTAACACTAAAAAACAACCATGCTTTAAAATTTGATATAATGACGATTCAGTGAATAGTCACGAGCACTGTTTGACATTAAATTGGTGAGCATGAGTGACAACATCAGAATGCGGAATATATCACTGGCATTTATCACATAAATATGTATCAGACTTAGTAAAATCAGAATATAGTTTCTTACATGATCTATGATGCCACTAAGAAGAATGTCACAAACATAGTCCATGCAGCGAAATCAGCCCACTACAGTACTAAGATCATGGAAAGTTCCAGCTGCAAAGAGCTATTTGAGATTACTAACAAGCTGATGTCAAGGAACAAAAGTACACCTCTTCCAGCTACCTTCTCTCTAGTCGACCTTCCGGACCTGTTTGCAAATTTCTTCCGTGACAAAGTACAAACCATCAGAGATAAACTTGACAACACAATTTCAGTTGACTCGTCGTCACCATACAGTTGCGATACAGAATTTCAGCGGCAACCGTTACCAGCATTTGAACCTGTCTCTATGGATTTAGTACGTACAATCGTGATGAAGAGTGCACCAAAGTCATGTGAACTGGATCCGATTCCGACGTCACTGCTGCTAGAGTGCTTGGATCCGATACTGCCTTCACTAACTGATGTTATTAATACCTCTCACTCATCTGGGGAATTCCCATCATTTTACAAAACTGCCATTGTAAAGCCTCTGCTGAAGAAACCAACACTCGACCATAATGATTTAAAGAACTACCGCCCAGTTTCTAATCTCCCATTCATGTCAAAAATCTTAGAAAAAGTTGTTCTATCCCAACTTGTATCTCATCTGAATTCAAACAGTCTTTTTAGCAATGTACAGTCTGCATATCGCCCTTGCCACAGTACTGAAACTACTCTTCTGAAAGTAGTCAATGACCTTCTCTCTGCTTTGGATAGCGGAAAGATTACAGTCCTCACTCACCTTGACTTGTCTGCAGCATTTGACACTATAGACCATGATATATTACTTCACCGTCTCCAGCATGTATTTGGCATTCATGATACGGCCTTACTATGGTTCATGTCCTACTTGGTCTACAGGACACAAATTGTGTCCGCAAATGGAAAACACTCCAACCCAGTTGATCTATGCTGTGGTGTTTCATAGGGGTCTGTTCTTGGACCTGTTCTCTTCATTCTATACACTCAGCCACTCTCAAGTGTCATAGATCATCATCCAGTGTCTCACCAATTGTATGCTGATGACACCCAAATATACAAATCTAGCCATCCAGCTGAAGTTGAAGCTACCATCCAAGGCGTAGAGAGGTGCATTTCCGATGTGAAATCATGGATGACATGTAACAAGCTACAGATGAATGATGATAAAACTGAAGCCATTCTGATTACAACACAAAGACTTTCTCATTCACATCCTTTACCTCAGACAATAAATATCAGCAACACCAACATTAAATTCACACAGTCAGTACGAAACCTCGGTGTCACTCTCGACAGTACTCTCTCGTTGCACCAACATGTCATGAACATATGCAAGGCTGCATATCTTGAGCTGAGACGAATCAGCTCCATTCGCAAATATCTTTCAGTTGATGCCACTAAAACACTTGTGTGTTCCTTAGTACTTTCAAGACTGGACTATTGTAACTCAATTCTGTCTGGTTCGTCTCAATATCTACTCCAGAAACTTCAAAAAGTTCAAAATACAGCTGCTCGGATCATCCTTAGAGTACCACGATCAGAGCACGCCTCTCCCCTGCTCTGTACCCTACACTGGCTATCCATACGATCCAGAATTAAACACAAAATTTGTTCTCTGTGCTACGTTTCACTGACGGGCTCCAGTCCAACATACCTATCTGACCTCACCCATGTGTACACACCTGCAAGATGCTTACGCTCCTCTTCTGACACTCGTATTCTCATTATTCCCACTATGAAGATGAAATCATATGGACAACGCTCTTTTGCATACCAGGGCCCAGCAACGTGGAACGAAATTGCCCACTGCACTTAGACACAAAGACACAGTGATCTCATTCAAGAGCGCTCTTAAAACTCACCTATTTCAACTGCAAGAACAAACTTAAAGACCTAATAATGTATCCTTGCCTTAAATATTTACAGCATATTTTCTGTTTCTACTTTCGTGGTGTTTGTTTTTAATTTTGTAATCATATCATTATATATGTTTTTTAAGCGTTGTCAAATGTTGTAAAGCGCTTAGAGCTTCTAAAGATTAGGCGCTATACAAAGTCCTCATTATTATTATTATTATTATTATTATTATTATTATTATATACTTTCAGATACGAGAACTGTTTTCGGAATGTTCAATGCCATGATAAAGCATCTAATCAAACAAACAACAAGATATATCTAACCGTTTTAACATCATTTGTAATAACTTGATGTTTCCCTAAACAGTCACTGGAGATATACTGAGGACAAAAATAAATATATCATTGATAAATGGCCTTCAAAACATAAAACTGGAGGCCAATAACTTGGAGAACCTACCCACTTGATGTGTTAAGTGCTTACAAACGGAAATATAATTACAGAACTGGAATAATTAAATACCGGATAGCAATTGCAAGTGAAGAAGTTAGTAATATGCATTCAGCTGACCAAAAATAGGATGGACATATTCGTTTATAAAAGATAACGACGGACGCACACATGAAGACATATCGCCTTTAAAATTCAAGACTTGTATCTTATGTTGAGGTTTGTTAGTTATTTAATTACTCATGTTCTGTACCAATCTATATTTGCCGAGGGAAGTTGAAAGTTTTGGAAAATTGTAAAAAAATTTGTGATTGGTTTCTCATAACACTTTTAGAGAAGAATAAGCAATTCAGACATTTGTTAATTAAATCAGTTTTTTAAAGTTGGAGGTAGGGGGTTAATGCTTTAGTGTTCACATTAGATATTATAAAATATAAAATAGCGCGGTATACGTGGGTAAAAATTTTTCTCTCGCTTTACTCTATCGGCAAAAGAAGAAAACCACTATTTTGGTTTTCTTATATAAATAATCGTTTGTTTGAATTCTTGTATCAATATTCATTTTCTTGTTGTTTATTGAAAAAGTTAAAATGCATAAATCAGTAAGTGTAAGATAGCGGGGTAGCAAGGCTCCATGATGGTTTTATTTCTTCTTTCGAAAAACAGAATTATGCATACACCGGAGTTCGTTTTTATGTATTTTAGCTATTATTTCATTCTGTTTAAATTGTACATTTTATTGTATGCTTTAAGTTGTATCTTGCATGAGTTGGAAAATATAAAATAGAAATAGAAAACATGAAATATACTAAGGCATAACCTCTAATTTTGTCTCCAAATTTTTGACGTCTAATGTTTACCTCATATTGTTGAGTATTTTTAGTTTAATGTTTCGCTCGCTTTTATAATATACTCTTTAATGGATGGAAACATTGTGTTACGCGCTATTGGGTGTAATCTTTAGCATGGAATTATAGTCAAGAAAAATATTTTTCTCTTAAAATTGTGCAAATTATAAACACACATCTACTTTTCTCTCCTCTCAACAATTTCTCATTTATGCCATTATCCACAGTGTCATTTCTCCGGAATATTTAGCGGATTCATCGGTCACGGTGGATTCTGCTCATTTCAAAACAAATAAAGGATGGATAATCTGGTCATGGTTTATGAACGTTACGTTTTTCTTCTAGGGAATAGGATGTTGGCTAAACAAAAGGGAAAACAAATGTTACACTGGTTCTGGGAGAGTTCCTTCATGACTTCTAAAGTCATGCAAATGATTCTATTCCGTGCATTTGTATACAGAAATTATTAAATATTGTGCTGTTTAATCTGGTCCTAAAATTGCATGTTGTTTTGCGACCTTTACTCCTAGTAATGGCGAGGAACAATGACATTTTACGGTCTTGCCTGGTGCGGTTAAGGTTCAGTCCCTTGTCCAGATCGATTAATTTCATCTTGCTTTACCATTAAATCTAATTTTTAACATTCGCTCTGTCTCAAAGCCTTATCTGTTTATATTGTCACATAATACGCTATAGAAATCAATTCTTTGAAACGGATGGATTTGCAAAACTGCCTACAATATTGAAACAGGTTAGGTTGCTAAACGGCACTGTGCCTCTTCATTATTAGGTACAAATCAAAATAGGGCACTGTGCCATTTCAGAATCAGGCAAGGTTTACAATATAGGGCCGGGGCCCCGAGTGGCCGAGTGGTCTAACGCGCCCTCCGTTACGGATCACTACCATCTCACCTCTGTCTGCGTGGGTTCGATTCTAGGATTCGGCGAATGTGGATATGTGAGAAAGCTTGCCAGTAGCTTCTCGTGGGTCGGTGGTTCTTTCCGGGGATTTCCGGGTTTCCTCCTCCACCATTAATACTGGCCGCCATGTATAGCCTATCGTGTGATGAAAAATGGCGTTATGCCCCACAACAACAACAACAACAATAACAATATAGGGCCACCATTAGTCTTTTTTAATTTTTTCAAATGTCTTTAAACTAACTCGTACGACGAATTCTTGAGAACCGACCAGCCACATGTCAGCTAATAGGATAATGTTCCATGTGTCTATCTACAGACATATGAATGTTCCTATCATACACGAACTGTATGGGATATCGATCATGTCATCAGAACAGCAGCAGAGGAGCTGAACGCTACAACTTTTTTAGAGGGCCCCGTTCGCAAAAATAAGGGTTCCTATAAAGGCTGAGAACAAAAGTCAACAAGGTCAAACCGAAACCTCTAACCGAACATGTTTCCATACGGCGGGGAAACAGACCGCAATATCGAAATCGTGTGGGTTAACTCGTTAATTAATATTTTCTTAAATTTAGATGTAGTTGTAGTATATTTCATGATTTAAGGGTCCTAATTGTAATAACAGTATTTTACCCTCGCAACTTGAGATACGTCCACCAAGAGAAAGGTATTTTGTTGAGATAACACGAAGATTAATATCATCAAATTACAGAGGATTATTACCATTTTATTCTATTTTGTTCTTTTTTATCACACTTTGTTGAGTATATTATTCTACGTCGTGGAGCTCAACTCAGTGTTTCTCGACTTCACAATGCCATGAAGATTTTTTCAGTTTACCACTGCCTACTAGTCAGAAAGAGTATCACTTCGCAGCTGTGTTTAAGGTACTCTAAATCAGAACATCTTGCGGATAAATTTCCATGCACTGCTACTGCATAAAAGGGTGGAAATCCCTTGAAAATGGTAGAGAACAGTCACACGTTACAGTAAGCTAGGCAAAGTATAACCACGTCGAAAGCAGTATGATACCAGTATGAAATAATTTCGCACAGGTTCAGTTAAGAAAAGTTCTCAACTGAGTTCATGCGTTAAAAAAAGAAACTTGAAATGTTTCTGCCGAGTAGTCCCTCAAAACTTGCGAATCTAGAGTATATAGTTTGACGTTTCATTGATTTTCCATTAATGTAAACGTCGATCATACACATTGCGCATACTGATAGATTCCCATGAATCACACGGATCGAAAGACATAGTTTTTTCTTCGTCTATAATTTGAAATTACTGTTTAATCAATGAAATTAATCGATAGATGGTGAAGACATTTGCAGTAGTCTTTTCAAAATATTTTCAGGGTCGACATCTATTGCACGCAGAGTGGGACATAACGTCAATGTATAGTTTTCCAACTTAACCAGACTGATACAAACGTGCAATTTTAACCGGCACCATCTTTATACTTCAAGTATATGTAATATTTGTATGTACGTGTTTATGGTGCCAGTGGTAAAGGAACAAAGAAAAGGTGGGGAATCAAATTAAAATTTTAAAAAATACATTAACTTTAAAAAGACCACATAAGAAATAGTTTATCATGTCCATTAGTATCTCTTAAATTTTGTTTTAGGTTGAGGGCATTAAAGCAGTTAGTTTCAGCGTATGGTCATTCGTTTCACTTTTTTGTACCGAATATGTAGAATTTTCAACAATATACTGACGGATTTTGAAAGCAAAATAAATGAAAGCGAGCGATTGTTTAAGTGTATTTAAGCAAAGATCATTTATATCAGTTCTTTTGTTGGAACCAACTGTGTGCCCTATTGTAGTATATCTAATATATGAATGTTGTTTTCCTTTCGCTTTAAACTTTTGATATTATTTTTGAAGACACAAAGAAATTCCAAATTGCTTGCCTTTTCCATTGTTTCATTGCTCATAGTATATTTTGGATGATGTAAAATCATTAGATATTCTCTATTTTTATTTATAAATCATCATAATAATCATCATTGTTCTATTTCTCTCTTTCTTCTCTATTTTCTATATTCACGTATAAACGGGTTGGCGTATTTGTATTTAAGATGTAGCACTGGTATGCAGTATATTCGTTATTTATATGCTATATGATATAATTTTACTTTGTATGCATGTGAACATATATGTCAAGCCCGATTGTTTTTCCATTAGAACAAAAGTTCCAACAGACGATAAATTGAGAAGTTGCACAATTCTGCCAACTCTATAATCTTGTAGGTACCATGCTAAAAATAATAGATATTATTGGAACATTTCGATAAATACAACGAAAAGGGTAATTTTTTTGGTTTTGAATTGTTGAAGTCGAAACAGGTAGACATTGCATCTGGAAAGGAAAAGGGAGAAGGCTTCTAATATTTATATAGATTTATTTACCAGGTGAGCGTGCGTTTGTGATGTAATGAAATATTACAAGAGAGAACGTTTGAGACTCTAACCCTCTAAATCAGTCATGTATCATTTGTGTGGTTGCATCAATGAGTTTTAAAAAGTTGTTTATTTAAAGTGATAT